>CM057814.1:24637653-24935153 GCA_030067965.1 Latrodectus elegans
TTAATTAAAAAGAGAAATCATACAGAAAAATTCACTTTGAAAATACTAAAATTATTTTTATTGTGCGCTTGCAAAATAGCGTACTTATTATTTGCACGATGTTTCATATGCATGCTTTAATTTCAAATGGAACACAAAGCTCGATAGAAAAAAATGTCTGCCATGGTACATTCGTTCTGAAACCATAGTTCTCATATCTTTCTAAATTGTCTTTTATACGAACATCTGAGGAACTAATTACGAAAGAAATTAGAAATAGTAGCATTATCATTCTCTTTGCTATTTGAACAATCTATGGAACTAATCCGGATATTAAAATTCTTGCTTGCTGCGAATTTCTACGCCTGTCTAACAGATTCTAATCTTAATGAAAAATGAAAGCTTTATCATCAAAAAACCTTGAACTATCCTCAATCACAAATTTTATAAATCCGAACTTTCTGCTCATATCAAGAGGTATCTCTTAGTGTGTTCCAACTTCAATCACTTTATTTAAATAATGTTAGTCGATTAACTATAAGTCTTCTCCAAATAGTACCTTCTTCAATGAGAGCTACAAGCATTCTAGCATGCAGCTCCAAAAGTGTTCGCCATAACTTCGTAAGGTATTACACACTTAAAAAATAATAGAACTTAATTCCTCAAAATATTGTAGGTCAGTTCCACACAAGTCAATGGAAACCCATAAAATCGACGTAAGGTGATTTAATCTTTCTAGGTTGGAATCGTTGAAGATAGGCACTGCTCTCTACTCTCTCTATTGATTGAAAGAAAACAAATTCATTTTGTATATTTCTTACTTCATAGCTTATATAACTTTTTATTAATCAATTTAGAGAAAAAGACATATATTTGGATGAATTTTACTACCTTTTGATCACATTTCTAAAATGTTTTCCAGAAAAATTAACTATTTAAGTATGGGTATATGAGCTATTGTTAGAGGTTTTCTTTGTAAATCTCACGTCAGAACCTCATCAGTAATCTGGTATGAAATTTTAGTTGATGAGCAAATGACATAAAAAAAATAGAATGAAACAAGTTATATGTTTATTGAAATCACGATAAAAATCGGATGCAGAAATTGCAAAGAAAGTTTAAAATATTTCTACAAAATTCATGTTAGTTCATGAATTTATCACATTATTATTTAGAGGCTACATATAGGGATAAAACTACCTTTTGGAATTAATTTTTGAAATCATTGCAAAATCGATTGAAAATCTAGCAAAGAGAATATATAAGCTACGCTTGCATATTCCACTTATATTAACACTACAAGAGGCGGGAGTGATGACACCTTCTATTGTGAGGCATCCAATCGGTGTGACATCGTTACCACGAAAGCGAGTAAGTCTTTGTAATTTAGAAGCAGGTTCCAAGCAGAAGACCCCCAGACATGGTCTGTCACCCCTAGAGAATGTCCTCCATGTGAAACGATACCACCAGAGGTATCATTTCACATAGAGGACATTGCGAGCACGACCTATTTGACGTGGCTCAGTTGCCATTAGTAAACACGATGGATGATCGGTTGGGTCGGGATTCGAACCCACTACCTTCAGATAATGAGACCGAAAACCCCAACTAAGCAGGCTACCGCGACTTTCCTTATCGATAACTCTTGACTCTTGTTTTAAATTATCGATATTATTTTTGTATCATTTACCTCCGAAATTCTCCAGTTATTGCATTTATCGCTTTCACTATTTCATTTTAATGTTGAAGGGTTTTTCTTTAATATCTTGCAGTTTATATTAATATATTCTGTTTTTAAATAAAATTTATTTTTAAAATTTGTACTCAAATTGATGATTATTTAAAAAAAAACAAAGGCAATGAGGTCAATAGCCAATGCAGCGTAATCAAAAGTAACGTTCCCCCCCTCCCTTGGTCGTTTCTTAAATGGCCTTTTATTTTTTGTTTCGTTTTCACTATTATTATAGTAGCGAATACATTTCTGAAATAATAAGAAACAGGAAGTGTAAAAATTACTCAAAATTCTTTTTCATATAAAACTGTCTAAATGCATGGCAAATACTTACTATTGAATAGTCCTCAATTTTTAAAGTTAAAGAGATAATGTTATTCAGTTTATGTGCTTTTTTTCTCAAATATATATGAATTTACATACATTTAATATTTTTCAGATTATATATATTAGATACAAACAGCATCGAAATGAATCCCAAAACAAATTTCTGATTTATAATTATATATGCAGAAATTTATTTCTCAACAATTATGGTAAATCCTTTGTGGGGGGATTATGGGGTTTTAATTAATGTTTTTTCCACTATCTTGTCAATGTTTTTTTAAGCTTATGTACTTATTTTTATAAATAAAAATTTATGTTAATGGAAAATGATTGAGATATTGTCAAAAACTAATCCTGTCTTCAATGAAAATTTTCCCTGGATTCTTGTTTACTCAATAAACAAGAATCCAGGGAAATTTTTCATAATTAATTAACAATATGCAATAATAATCTGAAAAAGGTAATATTTAATGAATATCCAAAAAAAAGAAACCAAAACATTTATGTTATTGCATAAAAAATTTAATTAAATTTAAACTCAGATTAAGCAGTCCAATTGAGAAAAATTTATTTCGTAATTTTTTTTTTATATCAAGGTAAATTATATATAGTGTAACATGATGAAATCAGTAAGCAGTTATTAAAACATTTTCAGATTTCATCATGGTGAAGGGTATCTCTTTCACAAATCTCAGCTTTTATTCAAGATGAATCTTTAGATCCTGTCCCCTCCAGCCGAATGCTCTGCTTGGTCGATTTGTTGACTGGTGATTGGATTGACGATTCTTTCGTGGTCGCCAGCGGCCACCCAAATCCCGCTCAACTGCCTCGGGCGAGTGGTGAATCTGGAGAACATGTTCCGGCAAGGATCGCATTCTTTGCAGCAGATGATCACCACGAAGAGCATGAGAAGGGCGAAGAAACCCAGCTTTATGGATTCGTTGATCAGAACGACTCGTCTAAAATTCTTCACCCAAGTCAAATTGTTGTAAGGTCGCTGCTGATAGTAGAAAGGTACCATTCTTGTGTTGTTGGTGAAGAACATTCTATAACATGTGTGTGAATATCTAGGAACTGTAAAAAGAAGAAATGCCAATGTAATTTTCGACGAAAGATTTGGCGCTGAATGGATAAAACTTTAGTGACAGAGCTCTAAAATATTCCTCAAGTATGCAGATTAAATCCTAATTGTCGTGAAATGTTTTTCCTTCATGACAGAATGCTTATCTCAACTGCCTCGGGTGAGTGATGAAATATATTTATCTTTTATTAGTAGTAATTGCAAGATTCAGGTAATACATTTGCTGACCACGCAAAGTGCAGTATTCTGAAAGGAAACATTCAAATCATGTGGAGTTATACGTTTGCACCAACGAGGTATGTAAATCATAAACAAATCACATACCACATCAAGGGGTATTGTAGTGCTACTTGCAAATACTATAAAAAGGGAAAAACGACATTTTTGCGCTTACGCTGTTTTATTACGTCTTTTGATTTCAACCGAGGAAGTAGTTGCCTGTAAGTAAATCCTTCAAAGTAATCGCTGATCGCATTGGATGAAATCAAGCTGAAATATGATGCAGAAAAATATAGTGAATCAACGGAACGGATGGTACCCACACCCAACTCAATTCATTCGTGCATGTGATGGAACGCATATTATGAGCATGTCAGTGAGGGATCGTTTCGCCACACCATGAACCATAATACAACCTACTTAGACTGGTATTCATCATTCGGTGTCCATTCCTAGAATTCTGATCATAATCCAAGAATCAATATTTCGAAGTCATTTGAAGGTGAGTGGATTGTCGCCATGACGTCTATTCATTTGTTTATTCTCAACTCGAAATAACAAATGATTTTCACCTCCAATGATGCGATGGACCCGCTTCTGCCTGTAACACCATGATAGCTAGATTCAAGTCTGGAGACATCATGGTGAGAGACGACTATTGGGTTACATATCGCCACATCTATCTTATATCCTGTATCATGATTTGGGTTGATATTAGATTTCACTCCTGCATCCCATCTCTGAAATTTTGGAGCTCATGGTCTTTCCACGTCTTTAGAGCTTACGACAAGCTATATCCCAATAGGATAATACGTGACCACACGTGGCAAGAAATATTCAAGAGTTCTTTTTTTCCATTTAGAATTGCTTTCTTCGCCTTCTTGTTCTCCCATTTTATCTCCGATCGAAAACGTGTAGTCTATGCTTACCCAACATCTTGCCCAGAAACACCACCTGCTGCTATGCTACACCAGATAAGCTGGTAATATGTACCATCTGCTTGGTTTGCTATACCTAAAGGATACATCCAAAGACTCTTTGATTTTATGCAAATGCATCCGGTATCGGTTATAATCAATAATGGTTACTCCAATGACTACTTATCTTCTATCATCCATACTTCACAAGAAGCAATAATTTCAATCATTTGATCTTCATATCAGGCGTTATTTGTGAAATATATTTTGCTGTGATATCTCTGATCTTTCTTGATGTTACATATTTTAGGTGGCCAAAAGTGTAACTCTTTTAAATGATTTAAGTATTAAATTTGATAGTATGTCAAGAAAACTAAACTGGTTATTGAATAAGTAAAGAAAAGTTTATTAAATAGCTAAAATCAGTGATATACATATATATATATATATTATGTATGTATGTACGGTTAGTTATCTGGTAAATTGAAACCATTTGTACTTTTCCATTATACCCCCGCTTATGATCTTAATGGAATAGTATGTTTCATAATGGAAAAAATAATATAACTTAGATATGAGATGTTTTTAATGGCTCTCTCTTTCTCTCTCTCAAAATTTTATATTAAATTAAATATATTCCAATCCAATTTTTTTCCCGCAAAAATTGAGTGAAGAATGATAAACAAAGCTAAAGTAAGTTGGCGCTAAAGATGGTTTAGTTATAATTTGTCTGTTGAAAAAAACATTACATCACAAATCGCCAAAGTTAAAAAAAAATAAATAAAAATAAAAAAATAAATAAACAGCTAAACACAGCAAAATTTAATTTTGTTTCATTGTGGAAAAAGAGTACTACACTTATTACATCCCGTAATCGTTAATCGATGCGATTGTTAAGCAGTTTTCATCAGAAGTAAACATTAGCTCTTTATTAAGTTTTATTAATAAGTTATAATTACTCTTAATTTATATATAAAATGCAAATAAAATATTTGTTTAATTTTTAGTTATTTTCTAAAAATCTAAACTTTTTTTCAAAAATACATGATGCAAATGGAGTATTTACGACAGAAATTTATGATTTTTCTTTTCCGTTACGCTGATTTTCATGAAGAGGCATAATGGAAAAGTTTGTTTTCTGTCTGGTGCGTTTTATGTTTGAAGTAAAATATAAATTCAAAACAAATACTGGGCATTTTCAGATAAGAAAAAATATAAAAATGCTTAGAAGATTCTAACAAACATTTGATTTCATTTTTAAGAAAAATTAACTTAATCCAGAATTTCTTTTTTAATTAGGTATTGACTTCATGATAATTTCAACAAAATAATAGTTCAGTATCAAATTCCTCAGCACATAATCACGAATTACATTCTACACAAAATAAATCCCATTGTATGTGTTGATAGTATGTAACATTCATTCATATAAGAAATTAAAATGACTTCTATAAGATGCATTTATGTTTGCTGAATTCAAGCATAATTTGTTTAAAATGAATTCATACATAGGAAAATGATTCAAAATCTTGTTTAATCAATGGAAAATTCAATTCATAAAGTTAAGTTTGATGTCATAAAATTTTTAATTACTCTCATTTTTTTATAATATTAGGAATTTATTTCCACTCACTTTTGAAATGAACATGTTTTTCATTAATCATATTTATGATTTATTAGAAGATTATTTACACATATTAAACAATGTTAATTCTTGCTTTGACTATGACATAAAATTTGCTGTTTTATATAACTGTAAGAAAATTTCCTATATCGACGTGAATTTTCGTTTACCATTTTAAGATAAATGAAGTTTTTTAATTTTAAATAAAGCATAACCTGAAATACCCTGAAAAGCAAAATAAAGCATACCCTGGCTGTAATGTTAATAAAAATTATATTTATTTTTATTAACATTACAGCCATAACTGTTAGGTCTCTTTCACACTAGACGACTTTTACCACACAATAGTCTGGTCCCCGATAAAATATATATCCTTTCTCAGTGTGAAAGGGAGCCGTCTATTGTGTGGTTTTTAAATAACTTCTCACAAAATATCGAACGACTTTTTGTCGTACGATAAAAGTCGTCAAGTGTGAAAGAGGCATTACGGTAATAAATCTACATTTTCGAAAATTTCTATTGGTAAGTTATCATTTATTAAATCTTAACACAAGAATAAGTTTTATTCTTGTGTTAAGATTTAATAAATGTTAACACAAGAATAAGTTTTATTCTTGTGTTAAGATTTAATAAATGTTAAATGAATAAACTGCGCCGCACTACTGGTCATTAAACAGTTGTAGTCATTGATAGTAGTCATTAAATATTTGTTCATTACAGTAGTCATTAAACAGTTGTTCAGTTTAATTTTAAACAATATATAGAATTAATCAATCAAATCAAATATTTTCTTAAATTGTTGGAAAACAACAAACGATTACATTAAAGGAATATGACATTTGTACTTTACATTTTTAAACACTGCTTACGATTTTTATAAAAAGATACATTTTTCTGAAAAACTTCTTGCAAAATTTTCTCTTTAATAAAACAAGGTAAAAGGTGAATATTTTGTATTGATATTGTCGTTTATCTGGTAATCTGGATTTGTTATTATGTCACAGAGATAGATAATACTAAAAATATTCCTCAACATTCTATTTTGGCAACCCTAATATTTACGTCATTGCTAGGGAATTTAAAACACTTTGCTTCAGTTGCTGTTGTTGTCGTGTGCCAACTATGGTGCCATTATGGGGTGCGCTGCTCCAGTTTTTCAACTGTACCATATTTTGGTGTGGAGTTCAACTTCCTCAGTATATACACATTCTATAGGTACCCGTTTATAGGGTAGGCAACCATTCACAACCCATTCATACAAGGAAAGAACAAAGACAGGATAGATATAGAGAGAAAGAACATCCATGTCTGAACCGCGATTCGAACCCAGGACCTCTCTATCCGCAGGAAAGTTGGACGGCTTTTGTTTTAGTTGAACACTTTAATAAAAAAAAAAGTAAATCTAGTACTTTCTATTTATCTTTTTGAAATTGATGTTCCTATGTTTTCTTTTTAAAATTATTATTTAAATTAAATTATATTTTAAAATTTATATTTACATTTACAAAATTAAAATTATACTTTTCTTAGAATTTGCATCTGTATTTCCTAAATTGCTGTTTCTAGGTTTTCTTTATTCGTATTTATATTCGCAAAATCAATGTCCTAACGTTCTTTTTTTTTAAATCCTTATATTTCAAAAATATGTGTACACTTTTTATTATTTATCCGGTTTGATTTTATTATTTAGATGCGTAAAGTTTTTTCAGGAAAAAAATTTAGTTAGTTAAGTCAGCTTGGCATCACTTTTTCGTCGCCAAAAAATTAAAAAGTTACATAATATCCTGAAAGGGGTTATACGGCAGCTGTGCCAAGCCTTGTTTACGATAAAGTATTAAATAACAATAGCCAATCAATTATGGGGATATTTTTTTGTATGTGCATAAATCAATATCTAGAAAAGTTTGAAAGTCACTGTTTCATGATCTGTTTACAATAAAATTTGCCCTCTTAAAATTGTTTCGAGGTACAGTGATTAACTTATTTCGTTTGTGGTTGTATTACAATCACAAACGAAAACAAATTAGCATAAAATAGACAATTCAGCAAAGAAGTCCAAATCGATCTTAAAATATATCTTACCAGAATTTTGATTTTTTTAGAGTTTATTAAAATTTACAATGCATGTGTATCTATATCTGCACATCTGAAATATGACATTGGATGGTTAGTAATTGTAAATACTTTCATATTAGTTTAGTTTATTGTTCATTTTCCTAAGTTATGTTCAAATTATTACATCCTGCTTAAAGCAACTTCGTGATAATAATTTTATTCAAAAACTGGAAATTGATTTGCAGAAGTCAACATTTGACAATTCCTTGAATATTGAGTAAATCTGCAACAATATTCAATAATTCCTTAATTGGTGCTAAATTTTTTTAAAATAAATGCTAACGTTAAAATTACTTGATACTTTTGATTACAATACCTTTCTTGGAAATATATTTAGAATCCTTAATAAAGTGCTTAAGAATTCCCATTAATAGTTAGTTTATTATTAAAGGCATTTGCCGACGTATAAATGGTACAAATAGGTCTGAAAAACGGGCCGATGCAATGTCCTATACATTGATACTCAATTTTTGATAACATTCACTCATTTCTGGAAATTTTCTCTATTGGACTCATGCATTTATTTTTATTTCTTATTAATTTTTGGTAACCATGAAGTGGTTGTTTCTTTCGTTCAAGATTGAGATCATGATTACAATAAATTAAAATACACTTTGTTACAATTCTTATCGGTTTAAGATATCCATGACGTGATATAACGTTTTATCCACGTTACATCGTATTGAAACAGTATCGAAAATCTGGCTTGGCGACGAATTTACTCCAAATCGCATTCTTTAACCGTCAGCAAACAAGTGGAAGTTCACCATCGAATGTTTGAGAATATTGTCAAATTTCATTTTACAAATAAAACAATTTCTTATATAAAGACCGAAGCATCAGCTTAAGAGACTGTTCCATTGATTAAAGTCGTTACTACGTTTATAATAGAACAGAAAAGAAAGCAAAATAAAAAAGACAAATCATCCACTTTATGGTTAGTTTAAATCGGCAAGGAAGATTTAAATTTTTAAAAAATTTCACTAATTAATAGAATTTTGAATTAATAATTACAGTAATTGAATCAATCTCTTTTGAATCTTAAGACTTTTGCCTTTTTTACGCCAAATCTTTAATTAAAATTGCTAAAATAATAAAAAAGCAGAGAGATTTGTAAAACATAGACTCAAAAAGTTCATTGAATTTCTTAATTTTTTTTTTCTTGTTTCCTTGATAAGTGGGAAAATATTACAATTACATAGAGTTCAGTGAATAGGTTTGAACTGTCATAAACTGTCACCTCTGCGTATGTTTAACTATTCAGTTTTTTGTGAACGGCTTTTAAGAGTATAAAATTTTTACGGTTGATTCTACAGAACTTGAATAAAACAGATAGTTTTTTTTTTTTTTAATCATTTAAGAATTACAGCACTAGTACTTCACTCAATGGTACAGAGGACATTTTATTGTACGAAGATTCGGATGTGGATTTAGAAGACGTTTCAAATAATTCTTCATTTAACTGTGGAGATAAGCATATGAGTTTTGACGAGGAAAATTAAAGTCATTATTTCCCAGTTATTTGCAGAAATTATATTTTTTGTATATACATTATATTTAAAATTTTGTTAACTCATAATAATAAACAGTATTAAAGATTTATACTTCAAAAATGTATAAATGTATTATATAAAAAGGAGAGTCTTTTTTATGAGCTGGTGTGTCTTACATAGTTGCCGGCATGGCAACTACGGAACATGTTTATGGTTTCGAAAGCAAATTTAAATATTTTCCTGGTACATATAGCCTTCGTTGCCACATTTTTACCAATTCCTTTCGTGACACTAAGCTTTGGTGGTTGTAGTAAAAACAACTTTGGTGAAAAGAGACAATTTTTTCTATTTATTGGAATTTTGTTTATTGTTTTTGTTTATGGCCTAGTTATAACTTATAAGGAAATGTTCATAAAATCCAAAGCATTCCAATGCCATGCAATGTTTCTAGCATTGAAGCTTAAAAAAAGATCTCAAAATTTTGTACGGTATTAATATCATGCTAGGACATTGGTATTTATTCCTGTTATTTCGCTATAACTACAGTTGTATTGCAGCGAAAACCATATTCAATAAAAATATGTTGACCTACGTGAAATATCTAACTACTATCAAATAAAATATGGTTGTAACATTTAAAATTACAAATTATTGAGAAATAAATTGGATATGTATTATAAATTTATAAGGAAAAAATTTTTTAATTCAAGGTATTGAAATAGATAATCGAATTTTTTTTTTCAAAAAGATTAAATTATGTATATCTATTTATTAACACTGAAAAATTCAAAAACACAAATTAATTTCATTCTCATTCTAAGATAAAAATCTTAAAAATATGTTTTTGCTTCTAAGAAAACTACACCATTACATATTTTAATAAAAAAAGCTATTAATTTCATAAGAGAGACTACTATAAGAAGACACAACATCACATGCAAAATGGCTAAAATAATCCTTGTATTTAGGAATTTTATATCTCTCTTGTAGCAATAATGATGCACTCCAAAAGTAAGAAATATTTGTGAATTTCTATTTACTAAGAAATATCAATGTAGTTGCGAATGAACAAATATACAAGTATTATAAAGTTAATATCACAACAGAGTAATTCTTAATCAACAGCTAAAGTGATTAAGGGCCAAAAGCAACTTTTAAAAAATAAATGCATATCTTCATCACTTATATAAGATCTTACAACTAATCCTGTTTGAAGTAGCAAGATGACGTCGTAAACATAATAAACTAACCAGAAATAAACCAACATTGATCACAATATGACTCCACATTAAAGGGAAAATGAGAGGCCCCCTAAAGAATAGGTCACCCCTTGTCCACCAAATATAAAAATCATTAAATTTAATTAATTACACTTAAGATTTTTGTATCAATATCAAACAATAACTTTTTTTAAGTTCTGTTAAATAATCAAAAAAATTTAATACATTGATTTTAAAATAAATTTATAATTTTTAATTCAAACCACGACACAAATAAAACCAACTGGAGGGCAATTAAGATAAATTCAAATAATTTTATGCAAATTTAAAGAAAATATTGTATGTTTTTTTCCCTCAAAAAGAATAATCTTGAGTGTATGTATTAAAGTTAAAAGTAAAAATGAAGAGTCAAAATTCACAATATTCAAAATTTTATTGACTTTAAAACAAATATACAAACATTTAAAAGAATTATAAATTACTCAGCTAAATATAATATTGACAAATTTAAAGGAAAGAGCTGTATTTGATAAAAATGACTCTCTAATTTTACACATTTATACGAATAATTAAACAAATTGTTACTATTCTCTGTAACAATCATTTAACAACTGCAAATATAGTTTATCAACGATTAAATATGAAGTGTATGAAAGTTTTTTTATTTTAAGTCCAAAGGAAAATGTGGATTTGAACTATTAAATTATTGGAAACTAAATAGTTCAACATCTAGGAAATTTCTAAAACTAATTGGTTTAACAAATAAGAGAAGTACCGAATTATTTTATTACTATTAAAGTAATTTTTATAAATGTCTAATTATAATAAAATATTTTCTACTATTATTTAGTTTTTTTATAACATATTTGCATGTACTTATGATAAAATAAATAACTAAATAATGTAAGTTATGTGTAAAATATTCTTATAAAATATTGTATCCAGTAAAAATTAATATTTCAGAAAAAATTAATTAAAATTACAAAACTGGAAGAAACGATATTTTTTCTCTAATATTTAGTTATTTTCAGTAATCCTCTTTTTAGAGTTTTAATTACTTTTGCTTAACCATAAAAATTTCTGCATTGAACATACATACAAACAAATTTACTTTAATTTAAGTATAAAAATAATTAATTCAATTAAAATATATTTTATCATCATTTATGAATTTTAACATAAAATCATTAAATAAAAGACATAGTTTAAATACAGCTTTGTATGAAGAATTAGCACATAATGATATAAAGCATTTTTTAAGCAAAACTATAAAAACATAAAAATGTAAATTATTTTTCTAATGAAAAATATAGTCAATAATTTCAGAAATAAATAATTTCAGAGAGATAAAAAGGTTACAAAATTTGTAATAAATACCTTCAATTCATTTTAAAAAGAATATTAATAGGATAAAAACGAAATACAGTCACCTCGCATGGATGAAACAATAAAATTATTTTGTTAAAGTTAGCTGGTTATCTGATAAATTAAAAATATTTTATTAATATATACATAAGTACAAACAGAATTTCTCTTTTCATTATAAGAAAATAACTCATCATTCGGACTCCTAAATTTTTACCAAAATTATAAATTATTAGATGTAACTGCAATAGTTAGTTCTTCCAAAAAGGGTCTGTTAAGAATTCTAAGTTATTATATTACGTCCTGAAAATAGTCCTTAATATATTACAAACAATTTGATTTCGTGTTTATTTTGTACTCCATATATTTCTTTAAATAAATGATCGCGCGCGCATCGATTTATATTACACAATACGTGTTAAAATCACAAGATGCATAATACTGCCATTGAAGAATAAAATATCATTTATTGAGATGAAACGAATCCAAAACTTTTAAGATCTGAACAGGAATTAAATTTTCTCAAGTGAATAGCTCGAGAATTTCAATTCTTTCTAATCATTACGGAAGAGTTATAAGAAAAAAGCTTTTGCATTTGATATCAAATGTGACAAACCAGATAAGAATTTGTGTTGTGTATATGAGGTAACAACAGATTATATTGCTAAGTTGGATGATGAATTTTAGAAATTCAAAATTTAATAATTACTCATAAGTGGCGCTGGAATTGGAGAAAGTGCTGTTCCTATTACTTGATCATGATTCAAAATTACAGGATGAAAAGGACAGGACTTTAAGCTGTAATTATTGGTGATTTATTTCACCAATAATGACTTATATTGGTAACACAACGTAACTCGTGCAGCTCTTTAGTGGAGAATGATCTTAAAACTGTATAAATGCAACTTATAAAATTATCAGCATGGTCTCAAGAATAAAATCGATCATGCTTAGGATATAATCCAAGGATGCGAAATTAAGATTTATGGTCCGAGACTTATAAGTGCACTTCTTCAGATGCGAAACAATATTTATTTATCAAAATCATATTAATTAACCTAAATCTTATCCAAAACAGAAATACAATAGTCTTAGCTCTTCAAGAACACCAAGCACAAGGTAAGCATTTTGCAATATTTCTACATAATGTCATTTACATGTAATTAAATTTAAATGTTTTAAAAAAAAGCTGCATTGCTAAATTGTCCTGAAACATCTTCGCATGTGATTACAATAAAAATAATAATCCCAAACAATTTTTCTATTTCTTAATATTTATATTTTTTGCTACAAGTGCATGGTTGCTACTCTAAAGTTTTCTTCGCTTTTTACTTGTTCCCTTAGTATTTTTGATCAATGTACTTGCAGATAACTTTATCAACATATTTGTCATTTTAAGAGCACAAAAATTAAGATTAAATTCTTCAAAAAACAGAAATTTTGCAACATTGATTTTTTTTATATTTTAATTAAATGATTAAAACGTTACCTTAAAAAATTTTCAGCCATTCAAATGAAACGTTACAAATTTACATTGACATAAATAAGTTATGGTTTTTTAAGTAATACTAAGTATGTTTTATATTTTTTACATTTTTCTTCTTCAATAATTTTTTAGAGCTGCATAAATAGAACTATAAATTTCGCACAACAGAAAAAAAATAAATGCATTTGTTAGCCACAAATGATAAAAAATTACTGAATTTTTTTAATTTCATCATCATTTACATATTATGAAACATTAAATGTTATTAAATATTTTATTTTGCATATTATGAAATAATACAAAAAATATATAAGAACAGAATTACAAATTATTATATCACATGAAAGAGTGAAAATAAAGAAGAAAAAAGGCCAAAGTGTAAAAGAATTACAAAATACAACAGCAACTAATGTTTTGTTTTTTGACACACTTTTAAATAATTTCCTTTTTTATATTTTAACAACAACAAAAAAATTGCTAATACAAGAATAGTCACACGCGCAAGAAAAATATTTTTTTTACATTCGAAAGATTTACAATAAGAATTCCAGGTAAAACATAGTAAGAGAAACATACAAAATTATGATTCTTATATAAAAGTTTACAGTTAATGTAATAATGGGAAGTGGACTTATCACGATTACGAAAAAACAATGGATAAATCCTGTAAATTTTATTAAATTTTAATATCAAAACTGTAATATATAATTGCATAAATTAGAAACTGATTTCTCGTATGATAGACACCATAAAATCATAAATAAATAACATAAATAACGTTAATTTTAAAAATAATATACATAGCATTTTTTACAACTTCTTGTTTTACGGAGTTAATCACTTTAATAAATGAAATACATTCAATTGAGTCATTAATTATTTTTACTTTTGTATATGACAAATAAACTGTGCATCAAAAATTAAATAAAGAAAATTTTCTTACCTTCTATAATTAACTAACAAGAAATAATTATTTCAAATAACAAAATTACCATAAAAAGTTATGTTTTCACATGTTTTTCTAAAATACGTGTAATTTTCTAATGCTAACAAATATTGGAGTGGCCTAGACTTTACGGTGCCCCTCAATTTCTTGACAATTTGACGCCATATTGTTAACGTTATTGGTTTATTTCTGATTGGTCTATCGTGTTTTCAGCGCCATTTCGTTTCTTCAAGCATGCACGAAAACCAGCTTCAAGAAAAAAATTGCCAATTTTTATGAAGAGGTACCCTAAATTATATTTTTCTCAAAATATTGTACATTAAGAGAATCGAAAAATTTCTTTGTTGTATACAGATATAAAGCGCCTATTTACAGCAGTGATAAAATATTTATCGCTTTACAAACGTTAATTATTTGAGCATTATTATCTTGAAACTACACAGAGAAATAATTATATGATGATATAAAACTATATTCATTGAAAAACAAATTTATTACTTTTTATTTACAATTTTAATACTTTGAAATTGAAAACCAAAAACTGAAGCCTAATGATATCTGGTTAATACCATATACAAGACATTATTTTGATTGGTATATTTCAAATTTATTTCTATCACACTCATTATTGAAATGTAATGATTTTATTAAAAATTATCTACAATATATTCACATACATCACCCTAAGGTCTAAAATATACTTAAATTCATAGATTTCTGTAAATTTTGGGAAACTTTTATTTATTTAATGTTACTTCATGAAAAAAGTTACATATATATATATTAATTTTGTGATTTAAAATAAAAAAAGAAATAACTAAGTAACTAAATTATATAAATAAAAATTTCTTTAGAAATTTTTAACAAAATAAATAAAAATAAAAAAGCAACTAGACAGATGCAAATAAGAAAAGAAATTTAAAAATAAGACACGAACTTTTTAAATAAAAACTTCGTCTAAACTTAAAATTAGATGAAGATTTCATTAAAAACATCGTCTACTCTATGAAAAAGGTGAATCATTTAGAATACATAAAAATTACTCAGAGTAATAAAAAATGAATAAGTAAAAATAAAAGTTAACTTAGGTAAATTGCGAATTGAGAATAAATAGGAAAATTGTATTTATGTTCTGATCCTTTTTACTTCGTAGAAAGATTAGATGTAAAATAATCTCCTATAAAAATATGATAGAAAAATGAATGAGCAGATTTCATACAATAGTAACATCAAAATTTTAAAAGTTAACAAAAACACATTACCTTACTCAATGCTAAATTAAGGCAGTTTGCCTACATAAAAAAAAGTTAAGCATTTATGTTAAGAGAATCAGAACTAAACATTAACACAAATTAAAAAATTGTGGGTAAAAGAAATGAGAAATATTTTTAAAGAACATAGAAGACAAATGAAAATAAAGTAATTGATATCAACTAGACATTATCATCAATGCATATTGAAATATTTTTCACTTTAATTCAGTTTTCGTTGCATATGTGGGAAATCAAGCAAAAAACATAAAGACAAATTAAAAAGAAAATTCAGTAAATTAAAATATCTAGATTGAAATGAAAAAAGTTTTAAAAGAGCTAAATTTATGATATAAATTAATTTAATAAACTATCACTTAAAGCGAAAATGTAATTTTTGATAAAAATATATCAAAGTCGTATATCTGGGTACATATTTTGAAATTTATTAAAAGTTTTGTAAAAGTAAAAATTCAAAGTCCTGGATAAAAAAAAATTAAAAATCGCTTCCAAAGTAATCACTAAAAGGGAAATGAATTGCGATGATAAATTTGTATATCATTAACATTGTTTCTCCTTGTTGAGTTGAGAAGGCATGCTCCATCTTTAAATAAATTTGAATTAAATAATGCAGAATGAGAAAAAATCAGTTGATTTGATTTTTCTTTATAATTTTTGAATAAAAGTAAATTAAAAAATGTATTCAATGCTTTCTTAGTGATAGAATTTCAACAAAAATATATCTATTCTTAGTTGTATCTTGATAGAATTGACTTCAAAGAATTTTTTTTTTTTCAATTATGATTTACTCAATATTTTATTGAATAATTAGAGATGTAAGTTTTTATACAATAACCAATATAACAAAATATCTATTTAAGTAATCACTTTATTCTTTTATACTATTCCATTTCTTATAAATATTATGAGAAAGAACTGAGATAACATTCATGTTAAAGTATAATTTTATAAGTAATTCAACAACAAAATAAAAAAATAAATAAAAACTTTTGAGGAAAATCTTATCCTGAAATATTTCAGGGATGTGAGCAATGTAAAATTCATATCAATGAATTTTGAACAAAACACTTATATAAATTACACAAAAAGTAATTACAAATACAATTGTATAATTTTCAAAACAGGCATTTGAAAAATTATTTTGTCAAATCCTACTGCACATTACACCAGTTACTTCTTAAACCAACTCCAATGTTTCTCATGATACCTATCATAAAATGTATACATAAATGAACTCACAAAACAACAAATAAAATACAATGAATTAAATTTCGTCACAATAAAAAATATACAAATTAAGCTGAAAAATAATGACTAATATTTTTCAATATTTTGTGATAAAGTAAAAATATGCAAAGAGTACATTTTAAAACAGAACTCCTTTAAGAAAGTGGTGTAATATATTTACCAGCATCATTATAATTTATAAATGAGCAATGCAATACGTAAAACATTTATTTTAATGTAATATTACATTTCATTAGAATTTAGTTAGTTATTAATTATTTGTACGCTGTAATATATATTGTACTTTTTACATTTTTATAAACTAATATTGTTATGCATTAATACCTAGTACTGAACGATAAAATAGACATTGCAATTTAAATCAATGATGAAAACTGAATGCATCAAGATACAATTAAGAAATGATTTTCAAAGGGCTTTTTGAATGAAAACAACAAAAAACAACTGATAAAAAATTTATAGAAATAACATTTATAAAACAAATGAGAGAAGTATCTGATATAAACATTGTAATTAGAAAACCAGCATTTCTAATAAATCTAATTATATTATTTATTAGCATTTCTAATAAATTTAATAAATTTTTACATTTATTATGAATATATAAAAAAATCCAGACGATAAAAATTTAATTTAAAAAGTTCCATAATACAAAATTTAAAAATTAACAATTGAATGAAATTCTAAATTATAATCCAAAGAATAAATACGTGATTTTAAATAGTGACAATTTTACATTTTACTTACAAAATTTTGTTTCGCCTCATTTTCCAGAAAATTACAAATAGCATACAATAAAAAAGACAATATTAATGAATATTAAAAACTAAAACTTGAGGGAGGACGGCCCATATGGAGGCCTTATCTGTCTATAGTGACCTTATCTGTTTTCAGGACCAAACGCCCTGTGGTGCGAAGTACATGCATAGATTAGGTGGTCAGCCTAACGCGAAATTATCTGAAACTAATAAGTTACTATGAAACTATATAGATTATTTTGAAATACATAAATTTTAATCTGACAGGAAAATAACTACAGTATTAATAATGTAATTTTAAGATAAAAGATGAATATTTTCTTTCCAAGCATTACAGCTAACAATCAGTGCCGTCTGAGTTAGCTTACGCCATCTGGATCTGTTCGATATTATATTTTTCCATCTACTCACCTTCTGATCCTTCCACTATTTTTTCCCTCTATCTAATTTTCAGTCTTCCCTCCCCCCCCCCTTCCGTGGAGTTCAGAAAGTATTTTTTCAACAGGATTTTCCTTATTATATCGAAATATATGTCCTAACCACCTTATTTTGAATCTTTGATTACGTTTACTATGTCAGGTACAAAAATTTATTACTGGAAATTTTTCTGGAACAATATTAGAATTATCTTGATATTTTAAATTGATTTACAACAAAATTAAATTGTTCTTTTAAGACTTGATATAAGAGAGTATATATATATACACACACATTAATGTGTGTAGATATTTATGAGTAACATTAATATATTAGAGAATTATAATTTAGTCTTTATATATATTACTAGGTCAATTGGAAAGTTTTGTCCATTGATTGATGGCGATGTTCTTAAGACCATATAAAGATCTTTTCCTGACAACATCGCAGATCGCCGAAAGCTTAATTCAGCTCTGAAAACAATTTTGGACCACAGGTTTGATGAGGAAATATTCAAAATGGGTGCTACATGAATTAAATCAGAATTTCCATGATCGAGGCATCACTTCGCTATCTCTGCTTGTTCGGAACAAAATCGAGCCCTTCTCGAACAAAATAACTGGGGATGAAAAATAGATTACCAAGGAAAACATCCTAAGGAAATTGTTACATTGTGCGGAAAAAACCTAGCCCTTCTAACTCTAAACCAAATTTGACTCTTAATAAGAGAATGTTATGTATATGGTGAGGCATTTGAGGACTACTACGTTATGAGTATTTAAAGTTGAACAAAAAACTCAATTCGGAAAAGTGTTGTCAGAAAATCGATAATTTAAAGGGACCAATCCAAAGAAAGAGCTCGTCAAAAAATTGTAGAACTAGACTAGAATATTCTGTCCTATACACAACGTTCCCCGGGCTTATCATCCTCCTATTATTACTTGTTTTTGTCTATGCAGAATTTTCTTAAGGGCACAAAATTTAAAAATGAAGAAAGTATTAATCAATCACTGTTTCAATTTTTCACATGAAAAAGAGAAACATTTTTCAAAAAATGAGGTATACAAGTTGCCCTTATGCTGACAAGAGGTCATTAATAATAATGACAATTATTTTATTTAATGAAGATTATTAACGTTACGAAAAATTTGAATTTTGTTTTATTCTAAAAATGGACAAAACTTTCCACAGTAGACATAATATTAATTTAATCATAGTTAGTCTTTTATTATACTGTATAAAAATATTTTAATTATATAATTTTAATTATTATTATAGAATTAAAATCTTTTTAGTGCAAATGCTAATTATTTTAGCAACGATTAGAGTGATAGAAAAATGTGCAACTAATTAAAAGAAAACGAATAATTTAAGCAACCTAAAATTGACTCCAAATAAATAAAAAAAATAAAAATACAAAAAATAAAAAAAAATTGTGCTTTATATTTATTTATTTTTTGCTTTCTAACAAAGATACATTAGCCCCACTCTCTTACTACTTTTTATTTATCAAAATCATTATTAGAAATTATTTTGTAACATTCCCAATAATTATTACGTGAAATCTTTATAATACAATAAATTTAAACTCTATTATGTCTGCAGCATTATTTATCGCCACTGACATTTATAAATAACATGTAATAACTTCGTATATTGTTACTTACCCCAATATAACATTGTATAAAAAGAATTAAAAAATCCATAAATACTTATATTCAAGAAAAAAAGAAAGTTCCTCTCGTTTAAAATCAACACAATTAAAAAATATCAACTGCTCACATTTTTAATACAGAAAATAAAATGCCCCAATGAGAAAGTTATATTATTCTAATAAAAATGAAATTCTTTTATGTATACCTTAAGCAGATAAACTTAGCGCAGAAAATAAGTAGTACTTGTATGAATAAAAATACTACTCAAAATCTTTTTAGTGCAAATGCTAAGTATTCGTAGCATAAAATAATCAAACAAGAACATTTTAATAAAATATTTAATCAAACGTTAACATAATCTTTAAAATTAGGTGGGGTTTTTTGTTTTGCTTTGTATTATTTTAATATATTTTTATGTTAAAAAATATTTTACTAAAAATGAATGATTCTGATGACAATAAATTTGAATGTTTTACTTGAAAATATAAAAATGAATCAAAACCAACATTAAATACTTTAGCTTGAAAATTTTATTTTTCAAGACATTATAAAAATTGCTAATAAGCCATACATTTCTAATACTAACTCATACTTTTCATTAAAAGTGGTTGAAATAACTCCTTTGTGATTCTTTTCTATGAATACAATATCATCCTCTTTTCTTATGCATTTCTCTCTACATATGCAAACTTTGACTTTCATTTTCAATTTAATATCATTGCCAGATAAGAAAATTTCAATTTGATCGAAATTTCCATACATACAATTAATATAGTGTACACTAAAAATTATCAGAATAACTTGACAATATCCATCAGTAATCTTCTAAAAGGGGTCAACCCAAGAGTAATAACTCTGCATTTATTTTTTCCTTCTACTTTTTCTCTTGAGCAAATTTGATGTTACTTCTCAATTCACTGAACAATAAATACTACCAAGTTTTTCATAAAATAAGTATGTGAAAATCAATTTAAATACTTCATATCCATCAGTATCTTCTAAAAAATTAGTTTATTATTCTCCTTTAACAAATTAAAATTTATTTTTGAAAAATCCTTTGCCATACACTAAGATTTTAAGTTAAGCAAATTTGTTTCAAATTTTAACACTTAACCTGTCAAAAAAGTTCTTCCAAAATCTTACTAATGGGATTTGCTTACATTTGTTCACGAGTTGTAGGTAGTTTTTGATATATTGAAATGTGGTCAGGAATTTTTAAAACTTTTCTGATAAGAATAAAATTTTGCAAGTAAATTTTTGCATATTATGAATTACATAATAAATTTTACTCATAATAATCCCAAAATTTTATAAATATAAAAATATTTGTAAATAAAATTGTACTTTATTTTATGCAATTGCACTCTAGAAAAGATATAGTAAGCTGTTTAAATTAATAACGCGAAGAAATTTAGTAGAAAAAATATAAAGTTAAACAAAACTTAAGACATGATAGTCCAAGTTGGCACATCCTACAGTGCCCATATTTGTTTTTCTAATAGACTGTGTGAAAAATGTGCTCCAATTAATTGGATCAGTTTCATATGAAACCCACAATATTTAGTTCCAAAGCATGTACTCATATCACTACATCATAGTAATCAACCAATTGAAGGGATGAAAGGCTGAGTTGACTTTGCCCAGTCCTAGAATTGAGCCCCAGACCTGTGCATTGGGAACATAAATCACTACCACTAAGCTACTCGGTTTCAGAAAAATTATTTGCACTTGTTAAACAAGTTTACAAGTTGCATATAACAAACATATACATCAGTTATAAAATTATAGATTAAATAAAATCAACATTAATTACTGCAGAATAATATCACAAATGAACATGAAATGTAAATAATATCAAGAATAAAAATTGTGTTGAATTAAATATAATTACAAAATTTTAAATAGTTTATAAAATAATCTGATCTTTTACTTGTTTTAATTCCATAAAAGTAACCAGAAAAACAAAAAGTACTTATTGACTTGCAAGTCAATTTATAAAATTCGCTTTTTCAAGATATGTATAAGTTTAAACTAATAAAATAAACTACAGATTCATTGGTAAATGGATAAATGTGCAATGAAAGAGTGACTCAAAAATATATTTAAAATTTTATTCTTTTATACACTAAGATTGTGTTTATAACAAATTTTGAAATTCTGAGTATTTTGAACAAAAAAATTATATATGTTACAGTAATTTTTTTCATGTATGTATTATTAATTTAAAATGAACATGAATTGCTAATGTTAAACAAACGCCCCTAATATTATTGTTCAAATATTTAAATTCATAAATTTGTGTTTATCAATTTCTTATAATTTAAAAAATTAAAATTCTAAAAAATCCAAGAAATATCTATAAACGTTATATTATACTGTGAAATAATTTATAATAATGCACTCATTGTAAGGGAAGAATATTTCAAAGTTTTACATTAAGTTGAAAACATGCAAAAACTTTGTAGAGTAAGCAAATTAAGTAGAGAAATTATGCATCCACAATTCTCATATGGTAAGGTTAATTAAGCAGAATGGCAGACTTTGAATTAAAATATTTTAAAATTTTTTTATTATTCCATCATGTCAAAAACAAAACTGAAGTCCCTGTTTACATTCACCAGCAAGTTCTAATTGGCAATAATTTTTTACCAATGTATAAGATTCAGACAAATTTTTGAAATGTTAAATAAATAAAACGCTGACATTGATTAAAGCATTTGGAATGAAAACTTAGTTTAATTTAGTTTATAATAAAAATTATTAAGCATATTTAAATTTTGATTTTTAAAATATTGAAGCAATCAATTCATTAATGTTCATATAAATTTCTTAAACATTTATGATTGCACATTATTTAATCCTGAATAAAACATGTAAACCTGATTAAAAAAACATGAAAAATACAAAATGGTGAATTACTTTTAACATTTCAATAAAAAATTACATTTTTGCTTCAACAATTGAAAATATAAACAAATGCTCACTAAAATAATATGTGGTAATTCACTTATAGTTAAAATATATTTTGTTTCTCCCAAGAAGTATTTTTAAGATCTGTTTGCAAAAATAAGGTTAGTTCTTTCACCTGAAATGGAACTAAAAAAATTCTAAAAATTTGTGTGAAGTTAAGAATATGAAGTCTAAAGCATGATCATACTTCAAATATATGTTAATTTCAAAGAGAAAAATGTTTTTTAAAATGTAATGTTTAGAATATATTTTTTATGTGAATAGTGATATAAAAATCGGTTTAAGAAAAATCCATACAAAAGAAGGAGTCTACAAAACATGAAAAAATTTTATTTGCTGACAATCATTGTAAGACAAATCCAGTTCAGTCTTTTAAAGATAATGCTTTGATTACATATTGTATAAAAAATTCTTATATAAATGGAAATACAAATTTGTATAAATTACTGAATTTGTATAGTTCAAAAACAAAACAATATTAACTTACATATTTTTATATAGAAAATAAAATATATTATAAAATTAAAAACAATTGAGTCTTAAATATAATTTAACAATTTCAACTTATATCTTTAAGGAAATAAATTCATCCTAAAAATCAGACAAAAATAATTAAATAAATTTCACAATTAAAAATAAAATTAATTTCATAAATTGTATTTTGAAGAAGTTAGAGACGCCACATTATTTCTATAAAACTTAGTTATCTAATTGGGTAGGATTCACTGCATCAAGGAATTAATACTAGAAAATGCATAACTTTGAGAAGCTATTAAATTCATATTTCACACGTACAATTATATATAAATACCTTTTAAATTCAAAGATAAGTATTGAATCACAAATACCTTAATCAATATGTTCAAATAAAATGTTATTTATAAATGAGAAACTTCAATATATACAAATGGGTAAAATGCAATTTGGTAATGCTCAGCAAAAGAAAATGTACAAGCATTTAAATCCAATGTAGGCAGTGGCAAAAAATTGAGATGAGCAAGTTCTTAATTACACTTCCTGAGCCGTTGTTTACCTTCCAACAGCAACAAATACACTAGTAGTGAGTTGACACAACAGATAGTACAAAAGCAAACAATGGTAAACAGTGGCACAAAGAGTTCCTGTTATTTTATATAATACCCTCACTTTTCCTTATTTAGAAGAGACCTTTCTTTTTCTCCTTTTTCTTTTCTTTGCCATCCAATTGCCTGAAAAATACATAGCAAATGCTGTAAGGTGCAGGAAGAAAGCAACTAAATGCAATAAAAGCATGCTTAACTATGCAAGCCAATGATAACATGCAGAAACACTAAATACAAAAATGATTTTTAATTCCATAAAATAAATTTCACACAATGTCAAAAAATAATATTTGAAAATAATTGTGTTTTGTATGCATGTGTGTGAACAAAAAATGTACATCAACAAAAATTTATAATTATTAATAAGAAATTATATCACTGGTAATTTGATCAATTTAATTTGCTGTAAAATAATTTGCAATTCAGTTTGTGTAAAAATTCTTTAAAACGCTCTATGGTCTAATAAGGACATTATCTCAAAAGTAAAATTAAGTAAATACAGGTTTATTTCTATACAAATCAGATTATGTTAAAACCTAAAAACTTCTATTTACATTCAACTTCTTTCATAAAAATATAAGAGACACTTTTTTCACTTTATAAGCACAAAGCTCAATATTTCTTTACATATAAGTCATTTTTTGTGATAACTTTTGAAGAAAAGTTAAAAAATTAGAAAATTAAGAGGACAATTATATTGTGTATTTTATACACGATTATTAATTAGCATAAGCTGTTAAAACGTCAGCAGGCAAGAATAACTCATTACTGTCATTAGAGAAAAGCCTGATGCATTTTTGCAGCATTGTAGTAAGCATTAAAAGGTCAAACACTCAAATCCAACAATTTATATTCTACACAGCAATATACAAACATCATTCAAAACACTTACAGTAATAAACATGCCAAATACAATACCTGTATTGCTGAATCGACTTATATAAGAATAATCTCCACATGAAATATACACCTTTTAAAATTTGAGATTTTTAACATTGTAAATTTTCAAATGATATTAAATTATTCAGCATAAGTTTTTTTCCACTTGAAGTTAACAAAGCTTATCTTGATACTCAAGTCTTTTGTTCAGTGATTTGGTCATGTTTTTGTTTGACTAAGAAATGTTTTCCTTTTATTTTTTTTCCTTTTAAAAAAAATAAAATTTATTTTCGTTAGATCTTTATAAAATAATCCTTAGATAAAGGGATGTGCTATACTAAGCTAACACTGACATTATTCATGCTCTAATTTTATTAAAATGCAAAAGATATACCAGAAATAGATCTTGTTATTTTAAAATTGACAATTTCATTTAAAAGGATAATAAAAATTTAATGAATTAAATCAATATAAGATTTTTGATATCTCAGATCTAGACTGTAAAGTGGGATAAAATAAGTTTTCAATTATTTATAATATATTCTTTCATTATTGCAAATAATTAAGTTTGAATCTCGCCAAGAAGAAAATACAAGATTTACTTTTTTCTATAAAGTATGCTCTTTTTTTTTTTTTACAACATTTATAGATGTGGAAAAAAAATTACAATAATTTAATTTTAGGTATCAAGAGTACTGATTCAGTGCTATTGAACTTATCTTAATTACATTACACATGCATTTGAAAATATTTTATTAATTAATACAACGAATGATATCAAAATTTTCATTAAAAATTGAAAGCTTCCTTTGATTTAATACCTAAGTTTTTAATTTTCTTTTATGTAATTAAATAAAACATCAAAAGAACAAGTTTAACATATTAAATTTAAATAATAAATAATGATTAAAAATTTTCATACACATAAAAAATAATTTTAATTGTTTTAATGATTATTATAGTAAACAAAATAAATTACAACAATTAAATCACCAGTACATATAAATAAAAACTGGAAATATATACTGTTAAAGATAAAAATTATAAAAAATAATAGTAACAAACTTTAAATGCATAAAATTGAAATTAACAGGAAAATTTGATGGAATAAATGAACAAGCAAAATGAACAAACAAAATCAAGTAAAAAGTTTAAGTACTTATTGAAAATCAGACATATTTAAGTACTCTTTTAAAATATTCAAAGACTCCATAAAAACAATTGATTATTTCATAATATGAAATAGCAAAAACATTCAATACAAGTTAAGAAATATTAATAGTATAAGAAAAATACAATTTTTGAAATATTTTGGGTTAATTATATCAAAATTCAAAATAATCTCACAAAACATAATTTTATAATCTTAACAGTTAAATGGGGATTCATAGTTTATGCTTCAAAGAATTAATACATTCTAACGATATACACAAATCGCAAAACTTAATATAAAATATCAGAATTATTTTATGGATCAATAAATTAAGTAATAATTTAAAATGGGTACAAAATTATCTCATATATCAAAGATTTAGCACACAAATGTAATAAATAAATTTAAAATAAAATTGACATTTACTAAATTAATTCAATTAACACCCGAGACACAATGCCACTATAATTTCCAAAAATATCTTAAAAAGCACTAAATTCCAATAAAAACCTATAAATTTATGTGAAAAACTAAAACATATATTTATTACAATTAACACTTATTACATTTGTTTGCTAACTTTTCAATGTTTCCAAATTAAAATATGGAACATCAGATCAAAATTATAAAAATATTTGACAATAATATTATCAAATTATTATAAGAAATATTCCTGATATTTTAATTGTCTAATATTTACAAAAATATATACAAATGCATCTAAAATTCCAATTTCCAAAAGTAGCTTTTTAATAAACCTGAATTTGAATGGCAAAATTTAATTCAACTTTACATAAAAAAAATACTAAATATAAAAAAATTTAAATTTCTAATTCTAGTACTTTTAAATATTTTTTTTACCATTTTATATACATAAATACTAACATCTCACTTTAAAAATATAACAGAAGATCTATATGACACACTCATTTACAAGATTACAAACATAAAATCACAAAGACTATGAAATAAATGAAGAAATCGATTAATAGTGAAACAAGGACTTCCTAAATTTATCTTCTGATAGTTACAAAAGCACCTAATCACTATTTTGTTTTTATGCACGAAAATTTTAAATAGTTACTTAAAATTTTTATATTAATATTAAATTTGATTATTTTGATAGCAAATAATAATAAAATAAAAAGGTAAAATTACATTTTAATTTTATTACTGAAACAGAAAACTTTCATATTAACTCATACAGAAAATTATTAGGTTTGGTTTGTTTGTCACTCAACAGTTACTTTTTGCACACAAGGGCTAATCAAATCAGGACCTAAGGTTTAATGTTAATTCCAAACCACAACATTCAAGTTAAAATGTGATTCAAACCCATGAATTGCTGAACCAAATGCAAGAGTACATTCAGATACCAGCTTAACAAAAAATTATAAGTATGAGCCTTCAGTAATCTAAAGTGTAAGTATTTAATTTTTTACTATAAATCTTAGAAAAATAAAACACAATTAGAATAAGACAAATATGCACAAAATACATATCAGAGTATATACCTGTTAACGTGTTTATCATTTAAATTTGTAACATTAAAAATTTAGCATGAGCAGCTCAAGAGAAAAAAATATTATTTCTGCATTTTGATCAAATTATCAAATAAATGTATGCTACAAATTGATCAAATTATGCATTCATTAAATAATACTAAAACTGAAGATGGAAAATTGAAAGATTAACACAAATTAAAAAATACTTAAAATAAACTAGATAGAAAAAATTAGAATTTTTCTTTAAAAATATACAAGCATTAACAAATTATAAACATATGAAAATAAATGTTAATATAAGAAAAGAATCTACAAAATTGTAATAAACCATTTACGAAATCTGACAATATACACTTTATGCAAAAAAAATTCTAAAACAGCTATGTAAAAAAGGTAAAAGCAAAATTTAAAAGAAATTTGAATTATTTATTGTAATCAAAGCAATCTATTAATTTATAAAAGTATATGTGAAACTTAAGGAAAATTTGACTCAGAATTAAATATTTTGTTACTTTGTCATAAAGAAAAAAGTATATTTATTTTTTATTTAAATTGACATGAGAAATATGACTGTTTCCTGTTCCCAACACAGAACTACATATTTAGAATCAATATTTAAAACTGTGACAATTTATAAATACATTTAGAAAAAATAAAGCATTAAAAATATTAAATAGCTATGAACATTTTATAAAGTACAGGAAATAATTGACTTAAATATATCACATGTCTTACATTTATAATATAACATTTGCAATAAGAAATTTTGAAATTTAAAAATTTATAAAATACAAAATATATAAAAGCAGCATAACAAAATAAGATAAATAAATAAAACTGCTTAAACAAAATATAACATTGATGGAAGTCTTTACTTAAAAAGAAAGGCAGTCAAATTTTTGCTTTTCAGCCGAGGAGTATTTCTTGCTGATCCTGACACAGTCCTGTAGATTGCAAAATAGATGAAACAAAACAGATAAAATAAGAAAACTGAGCAAAATAAATGTATAAGCACTACTTTTCTAGGGCATAAATTTTACAACTGGCATGAAATTAAAAAGCAAGCAATAAAATAAATTGATGAATGGTTTCATAGTGAAAATATAATCATTTTTCTATAAATATTTCAGCAATTACTTGATTCTATTAATGTATTTAAAATTTTACACTCTTTTTTCTTATGTACATGCATTAAAATCAAAGCTCATTTTATAAAAAGTATTGCTATGAAGTCAAACTTAGAGTAAAGGTGTAACTATATCAGGAATGTGAAAAAGCAGGGTTTAATAGACCTTGCTTGCATATGAAAATAATGAAATTGGATCATATCAAATGAGACAGAAGCACAAAAAGCCAATACACATAAAAAAAAATAAAATAAATAAAATAAAAAATTCTAAAAGCTTGACATCAACACACCCATTGCAGACCAACACAACAAAATTTAAATCATAAGTATAAAAATCTTTTAATTGATAGGATTATTACATTTACAGTCTGTGCAAATTTGTTCAATGTTAGAAGAGACATACTGTATACTCATTCATGAAAGGCATAATTTTGACACAGGAAAGAGTAGTGGTTACAAGTGCACATGAATACAACATTAAAATAAAGGGGGAAAACAGAAACAAAAAAATTAAAATATTTACATGTGGCAAAAATGTTATTTATTTAAAATAAATTATGCACATTAATGAATTTAAAACTTTTATTACAAGACAAAATGAAAAATTTGTCAGATTAGTATTGCAGAGCATAAAATCATCACTGTGTGTGTGTTATTCGTAGCTATTGAAAACATCTTTTGTTTCATCTAGTGTTATAGACATGGTAATTTTTTAAATTGCACTTGGAAAAATCTTTAATTCAGTTCTATATCCATTTACATACTATTCCAAGGCTGACAACGCACTTGATTATTACAACAAACTTAGCCTGCTTTTGTAATCTATTACATACCATATTTTATTGTTGTTTCAAATCTTCAAATGGGCTCATCATTACTTCATACACACTTAATAAATGGTGTTAATTCATTTGAAGAACTGCAATATCTGTTTCATTTATACCCTTTAATCAATTTGATGGGATCTTCACAGCTTCAACAGTAAAATGCTTTCTAACTTTTTCAGGGAAACAAATTTAAGATTTTTTTCAAGCCCAATCTTATATTGTTTTCATCTATCCATCTTTTTATGATTACTACTAATATATAAAAAATTATATCTAAAATAATTTTTAAAAAAAATAACACAGAATAGTTATTCAAACTATCTGGTAAATTGGAAAACATTACACTAGAAATTTTGAATGATCTATTTCAGTTTTTGTATCTTTTATACAAATTGCTTCCTTTCCTTTGTGAGTCAATAACAATTCTGTTAATTTATAAGTTTTCTAATAACCTTTTTTTTTTTCGTTTTTGTAAAACTGTTTTCATGCCAATAAAAATGCACACAAATTGAACACATTGAAAATCCATGCACACAAATTGAAAATTATTTTTATTGATTTTCATTAGCATTTTGGTAACTGTAAAAAGCATATAATTACCACATGCTATTTTTTATTACATTCTGATGTTTTTGTCAGGACTCAATTTATAACAATTTCTAACAGTACTTAACTTTTTTCTATATTTATAAAGAATTTCTTTTTCCTCAATTCACATGAAGTTTTTACACAGCACCTACATTTTTAATTCTCTTTTGAAAATTGAATAACTTTGTATTTGAAGTCAGTATGATATGTCATTTGGTAGGACCCAGTCTTGCTACTAAAATAAGAGTAATTTTACTTGTTTCTATTGAAGTAAATGTGATTCATTACAGCAATCAATGTTCATTTAAAAATCACAATTTCCAAATGATACCTTCAGATAGAAAACATTCTCGCATAAGTTGTGTCTCCTCAAAAATCTAAAATTATTGTAATCAAATTAATTGAAATACAACCCATCATGTGTGTGTATAATTATTTATTCCTTGAAACAATTATCACATTTATTTGTGAATTCAATTTGACTAAAAGGCTGTGAAAATCCTTTGAATTAATAATATGGAAAATATATAAAAGCATTTTATATAAATAATTGAGTTTTTTTTTTAAGAAAGAAAAAGGTGTGCATATAAAGAAAATATATCTAAAAATTAAAAAATGTGCATTTGAAATGTGGTAAGATACAATAGATGAAATTAAAAAACCATTCTATTTCAAGCTTTTATGTTATGTTATCTAATAATAAATGTTTTATGAATTATTTGAATTCATTGTTTCATTAAATGTTATACTTTTAAAATGTATACGTTTATATTTATCAATGATTAAATGATTACTATAAAACTATTAATGATTATTTATCAAATTTCTTAATTCCTTCCTTTTCAAAGTAACACATAATTTAAATTATTTCATTCAAAACTCCAAAAATATTTGCATAACAAAATATAAATCGATTTTAGCAATATATTTAATTTCAGATGCTATATTTAATTTTAAGGCAAACATTTGACAGATTATTCATACAATCTTATTCCCAAAACTAAACCAGGAAAACCTATCTAATTACATATTAAATATCTCCAAAATTCTCCATATCTCTCAAATATATAAAATTTTAGAATGATATTCAAATAAAGCAAACTGTCATGAAAAGTGATAAATTTAAAAATTTTATACACCTTTTATAAAAAGATCTAATAAAGTGCTAAAATGATAGAAAGATTCAATAAGGACATTTAATAAACTTCTATCGTAATCTAATGTCTAAAATTAATTTAAATTACCTATTTTTCTAATATATTTTTCATAACAGTACCATAGAGAACTATTACATTAGAAAAATAATACAGGAAATAAAAAAAGCATGTTTTGGCCTATCTGAGTTAAGGATTTAAGATTTGGAGTACTTAAAATATTTATTTAAAAAGATTTTAAATCAATTTATTTATACAAAACTTACAGTTTGGTAATAGTGCAATGCAAGAATGACAAAATTTCTGGAAGTGCAATATTAGAAAAATATTTCAGATGCAGTGGTGCTGGACAAAGACATTTAAAACATAAAATTCATATTAAAGCAAGCAAATAACAAAATAAGAAAATAGAAAAATTAAAGCAGCATTTAAATGTTTAAAAGCTTTTTTTTTTAATTAAAGATACACTTAATTTCATAGTAATTGTTTTGAATGATTATTTAAATATCACTTAAATTTATTTTAAACTCTGTGTTTTGTTTTAATAAATAAAATATTAAAACTATAACTTTAGTAATATTTCTTGTGCATGTACTTACACATATAAATGCAAAAATATTATTAGCTTTCATTCCTTGAAACTGCGTAAATAACAGCAGTATGTATTGAAAGTAGATTTAAATTCAACATTGATTTCGGAAAATTTTTTCAACATTTATTACAACTCTTTATGATATTAAATCACAATCCTCTTTAGGATATAAATTATCCCTCATCAATCCTTTCTTCTTGAAATGTCTTTAAAAATTCACATGCAATTGTCAGCTTTCACCTAAATTTCCACAAATGCAATCATTTATATTCATGATCAATAATAAATTGCCTTTTTACACTTTGACTAATAATTTTCTAGAATAGAAGTTCATACTATGCATAACAACTTTTAGCCAATAGAGATTTTGCTTTAGAAACATAAAGCATCAGTTATGATGCTTTATGTTCTAAAGCAAAATCATTAAAGTTTTTTAGAACTTAAAAAAATGTTATACTTTGACAAAAAAAATTTATGTTGTAGGAATATTACAAAATTTAGATATTAATCTAAATTTTATATTAAATTTAATACGAATGTGTGCATAATTTCCTAAGAAATTTAAGTTTATAATTTTTCTATAACTTGAGGCATGACAAATGATGGTATCATATGATTAAGAAATATGCAAACTATAACAAGAGGGGAAACATATTAAGGAACTAATGTGCCAGCAACTTTGAGATTACTAACACAAATATTAAATACATTTTAAAAGCATGTTTTTTTTAAATAAGCTACAGGAAGCATCAAGCAAAAAATATGTACCTGTAAATTGAAGTATTAGAAAAACAAGTAGCTTTATTAAAGAGAAGTAGGAGGTTGACCAAATATTTTTGAGATTTTCTTTGAAGAGATAGTATTGCAGCAAGCAGAGAAGAATTTCTCAGGGAAACTTTGCCTGAATAACAAGTATCACATGCTTAACTGTGAAAAAAACTTTGCAAGTAAAGGTAAATGAAAGCAAAAACTCAATATTACTTTATCCGTAATATACTGTACAATGATGAATTTTACTTAGCAAAGAGCATTATCATCCTCATTTGTTGTACAAAATATATTATTATAAATACTTTTGACTTATAGATTTTATTTTATTAAAAATAAGAGTAATTTTAATATATAAAATTAATCTTATTCCTTATTTTTATTGTTCAACCAAATGTTAAATCTATGACGTATCTTATATTTTTTTCACTCTTTGAGAAACCTAAAATCTCAAACATCTGGTAACATATAGAAAAACTTCTTAGAATTCTTACAAAATAAAAATTACAAAAAGTTTTTTTTGATAATTTTCACTCATCATTTCATAATGAATTGAAATTTATAGCTTTAAAATTCTATATTTCTTTCCTTTCCTCATTTAATTTTCCATCAGATTACCCAAAACTTTGCATCACTGATTAAAACAAATATTAAACTGTTATAAAAATATTATATTTAAAGTACTTCTGTAAAATAAAAAAATGTTAACTTCAGATAAATTAAGTTGGAATGAATACATATGAATTAAGTTTAAATTAAAAAAAAATTATGTATCTAGATTTAGAAAGTATGCACTTTTAAATAATTAAACCTTTTGCTTTGACTCAAATTAATAAAATAACAAAAATTTCAAATTTAAAACTTAACTGTATTTTAATAAAAAATATTAAAAATGTAACAAAAATAAAGCTGTCAGAGCATAGAATAACATGACAGATAACATATTTTATACCTTAATTTGCAAAAATAAATAAAATAAAGACAAAAAATAAATAATGACAAAATATTTAATATTTAAATTAAAATAATTAGAAATAAAAAAAATTTTTTAAATTACAATTTCACATATAAATTTAAAAATATTCTCATTTTAATTCCTTATTTTTGGATGAGTTAACAAAAATGTCATTAAAATATGAAAAAAGTTCTTTAATATATTATTTTCAACAAGTGATAGTTAACATTAAATTTTAAAGATTTGATTAGAAGAAAAACTAAGATATGCGAAATATTTCATTGCAACTATGAATGAAAAAAAATAAGAAAATAGATAAAATAATAAACTAACATATATTCCACAAGAAACAGAACTTAACAAGACAGACATCAAATTAAATGGTTGAGAGAGAAAACATTACAAAAACACACAATAAAATAGTGGAAAACACATGCCCAAGGAGCAGTCAAACACAATTACAAATTTTACATACATACAAAGATAATTATAATTGAGGTACAATACAAAGAAAATAATCAAACTTGTAGAATAATCCTTCATGCTTGAATGCTTAGCAATATTCTTCAGATTCACACAATGAAAATGTTCATCCATAAATAAAAAATAAATTCACAAAACATACAGCATTATCTTCAAATTTTAATATCAGCAAAAAATGTAATATTTCAGCAAAAACTTACAGTAAAAAGTATAATTTTTTAAAAAAAGGTAATATGTATTTAAAATGAATAAAAATTTTTTAACTTTGTAACAAATTTATTTAAAAATATTATTAAAAACAATTATATTCAATACCATATTTTAAATAATACAGCAATACCTATCAAAATTATTTAATATAACTTGAAATAATATTAGAATTAATAAAATAAAACATTTTTTCCATACAGATAATATTTACAAAAAGTTTAGTGTAACATGTTACCAAAATTTGCCACATTTTAAAATAAAACATAAATATCTTAATAGTGAAAAATAAACTTACTCTTTAGAATTATTGTCCATTGTCATCCTCTTAAATGCATCCTCCACATCTTTATTGACTAATTCGAAGTTTGCTTTATCTTTCTCAAATGCTTTCCTCCTCTCCTCCAATTCCTGCTTTTGTTGTTCTAAACTCTTTCTTATCTGTTCATGCCGCCTTTGAAGCTATTAAATCACAACAAATATCAGAATATGGAATAAAACAAGAAGTTATTCAATATATGTGTTATGATTGCATAAAAAATAATTAAAAATGTTTCCTTTTATATTGTCCCAGAGAGATTGAAATAATATTTTACTTTCAAATATCTTGATTTTTTTTAATTAAATAAAAAATTTAGTTACTGCTTATAAAAGCAATTTTTATAATTTCTGACATTCATACTTAAATGATATTTAAGACTACTACTATCAATACAATGGATATTTAATATGGCATTTCTATACATAACCTGTTATTTTCTGTTTAGCAAACAAGCTTGGGGGTGATTTTTTTAAAAAAAGGGAAAATGTATAAAAATATTAGGAAAATAAAGTTTGTTAAGAATATGGAAATTAAAAAGAAAACCATTGTTAAACATGAAAAACTTTTAAGTTAATGCATTTGTAAATTTTTTGCTCTTCCTTTTATAAAAACTTTATGCACCCAAGCTTCTCATTAATTATGAACACTGGAAAATTAGAAAAAATTTTTTTTCTAAATTACTATTACAGTATCTGCATGCTGGTTAACTTTTTAAAAACTCAAATCTTGGAACTTAACTGAGCAATAAAAGCTTTGTACTATGAATGTGTGAACTTGTAAATGTTATACTGCTTTTTAGTGCATCATTAGTATAAAAGTATCAGCCTAAGGATATACTCTTATAACTCTTGTTTTTAATAGTTATTATGAATAACTTAATTAAAATATACAAAACAACTGAATCTGCAAGTAAATGACTATAACACTAACCATTTAATTGTCATCTCTGATTAATCAAAAGAAAACTACATTGTTTCAAAAATTAACAGAATATTGTCAATATAAATTTTAATAACCATAGAAATAATGAAAGCATTAAAAAATTTAATATAGCAAATTTCCCTTTCTTTTTAGTAAATTATATAACCTGCTCAGATTCAAAAGCTGAAAATACAAAAATATTTACAAAAGGTAAATTGGATACTTTACATAATATTTAATAATAACCCTTAAAAATCTTTAAAATGCATAAACAAAAATAGTTTTCTTTTTTAAATATTATAAAAATTATGTTCAAAACAGTTATCAAATTGATTTCAAAGTTACTTCTCTAGATTTATTGTTAATTATAAATCATTTAAATTAAAAATAAAAATTGTACTAAGAATACACTTGTATACTTCTGTATAACTCAGAGAAAGCATTTCCAGAAAAAGTAGGCAAAATTTTTTGCAGTTATTTTGGCTAAATAATGTTATGAATATTGTTAACATTGAATTAAGTTGAACAAATATGTCGGACTATGTTTCTCAAACTAGAAAATAAAATGAACAAATTGGAAAATTATCTAAGTAACAAGTTCAAAAACCCACAAAATGTTTTAATTATTTTGTTTATCCTTTCAGTAAAAAACATTTGTGTTATAATATAACATAATTTGTGTACATTCAAGACTTAAAGGAATTAACTTTTCATACAAAAGTTAAGAATCAATGCACAATTATAAGCAGTTATTAATTTATGTTATCCACATAATTTTTAATATAAATGTTGTAATGGACACACTGATACAAAATTTTTCACAAGTCAGTAAAAATTTTAATTTCATTCGTATTGTAAACATTTCAACTTATAGAGTTGAATGACAAACGATTAATAGTGTTATTTACTTTGCTCTGTGAATGGGAATATACTTACATCAATCTCTGAATCTTTAAGTTTTTGTCTTTTCTCCCTAACTTTAAGTTCAAAAACTTGTTCCATTTCTTGTTCCATTCTTTTCATCTTATTTTCATGTTCTCTTTTCTCTTCTTCTAATTGATCTAATGGATTTCTAGTAACCAAATTATAGAATGTAAGTTTAAAAGAAACTATATCTAAACATAATATTTATAATATGTTTTTAAATGTTTATGTTATATAATATGTTGTTAATATAATATGTTTTTAAAACATTCAAAAAATAATTAAATATTAATATATAATTAAATATTATGCATTATTATTGACTTACATTATTTTTCCTCTTAGAATGAAATATATAGTTTAAAATCATAAAAAAAATTATAATCTTCAAAATTATTTCTATGGTTCAAATCTATTCCAAATCTATTTATAACATAAGAAATACAGTAAAAATTTAGTTGCTCAAAAAATTTTCAGAAAATATTTTACAACAATTTGATAAAAAAATTTTTTCACAAACTTTGGAAATCTCGCGCACAATTATCAAAAATAACTATTACTTTACAAAATTGATAAATAATGTAATATTCTGTATATATTAATAAAGAAAATAACTTACACATAAAGACTGATCATATCATAGTGAATAAAGTCCAAATATAAAGAAATATTCCACAAAATTCATAATAAGATTCACATTAGGCTGGTTTAATATACAATAAAAAATTTGAATAAAAATACTTTTTATTCAAATTTTTTCACATGAATTTTTTCACATGCAACTACAAATATATATATATATAATAAAGCAAATGTTGTTCGTTATCTACATTTTTCATCAAGTAATAGTCAATCTAAATTAAATGTAATATTAAAATAATCCATAGTTAATATTACACTTTTGTTTTGAATTAAATGATCAACTTTTTTAAATTAATTTCTCATGTCTGATTTTTATTTAAGTATTTGATACTGTACTTTTTTTTCTTTTTTTTTTTTTTTTTTTTTTGCATTTTAAAAAATATTATACAGAAAAGAAAAAATTTGTTATCATTCAAGCTATCACAAAAATAAATAAATAATTCAAATTTAATTTTTAAGATTTCCACCAAAACAATTTTCAGGAAACAAATAGGCAACACATGTATTGTTTTTAGTAAATTTCTCCCATGGCGGTAAACATTAAATTAGTAAAACATGAGATTAAAAATAAATCACTGATTTTACGATAATTTCATGAAATACAATAGCCTAAGAATATAGAGAAACTTCATAAAATTGCAAGACATAAAGGTACCAATATTTTAAATCTTGATAAAATAAATTTTACAGTATATATAAATATTTTCAGTACATAAATGGAAGCATAATAAACAAATATACATATTTACTTAAAATTTATATTAAGTAAGTATAAAATATACAGATTATTGAAATTTAATAGTAGTCAGTCTATATATTAATAAATGAAAAACATAAAACCAAATAAACAAGCAGAAATAAGAAAAGTGTATATGTTATAATATAGAAATATTTTTCTAGTTTAAATGCATCATGTATTGAAATAAAATTTTTAATATCTGAATTAAATATTAGCAGTCTTTCATTAGAGGAAAGAATTAGTAGACATAAATCACTGCAAATGTAAGTTTTAGAATGAAAATGTAAATCTTAATCCCAATTCTATAAAATATTTCAATTAATCTGTATACTTATGCCATTTCAGTTAAAAAATATTTAATAACATAGTTACTTACATCATTAGCATTTAGTGCTAAAAGTTGGTAATATATTAAACATAGAATACTCACTTATTACACTGTCTAGCAGGTTTACCATCAGACCCAACTCCAGCAAGCTTTCTACATCTGAAATTTTCATAGTGAACACTATTGGAAACATCCTTTAAATCTTGCATATGAGTCCTAAATTAGGAAAAAATGTATTAATATTATTGTAATATAACTAAACTTCTTTGCTATTTAAACAAAAAATATATACTGTAAAAGATGTTTAGCCTGACTTAAACATTATTAATATATTTATATAGACAGAGAATAATGATATTATTAAAATAATTTTAAGAAATAATTAAATACAGATAAGCAATATGTAAAATCATAGTACATTAAATTAAAATAGATAATCATAAAATAATTTTAGTCAATGAAACTTAAAATTCTTAAAAAATGAAAAGCTAGGAAATGATTATCTACTATGATTAAAGTTTTCTTTAACATTTAAACTAATTAATTTTAATTATTTATAAAAATTAAATCTATATTCTTAATGAAAACTAGAATACTTAGAGTTAAGGAAAAAAGCAATTCTAAATTAGTAAATAAATTTTAAAATGTCTGTCTAATATAAGTTAGGAATATTTTTAACAATTAACTCGTACTTTATTTTTAAAAAATAAAGAGAATAATTAAATCAATAACACTGACCTTAAAAGCATATTACGAAGAGCTAGAAAATCACAGTGTTCCATATTTTCAACTAAACACAAAAATTAAGAAATATTAATCAACAGATTTTCTTCATTCTATATAAGTAGACAACATAAAAATCAAACAAACTTGAATAATTCAACAATATGACTAAAGCAATTAGTAATTCTTAATTACAAAATTTAAATAATAGAATAATTCACTGAAATACTAAACAAAAATATTTTGATTAAAATTAAGATTAGAAAAATTATGAATTTAGACTTGTTAAAAATATATACCAATATACATAAAAGGTAAGAATAAAATGGTGCTAAACTTTAAGATTTTATTTTTGACAAATATTGCTCTTCTAAAATTCATACTTCAAAATATCAAAATTAATTTAGGTAAAATTAAAAAAACAATTTTAATATGTACCAAAAAAATTCTAAAATTTTAAGAAATATCAAAAGCAAATAAACAAATTGTTACAAATTGAAAAGGAAAATATTTACCTTCTGCTACACCCCATGGATATTTACGTCCTCTAACATGTTTTCCATTTACATCTATAGTAGTGTTACTCCCAACAACAGCAAATGGCACTCTTTCCTTTTTTAAGGAAAAAAAAATTAAAATTATAATTTTATTCGATTTTTATTTTTAATACTTAATGGGATATGTATAAATTACTGTTCACAATTAATGATTTGTAATAAAATTTAAAAAATGTGACTAATAATTATCACAAGAAAATATATGATATAAATGAAATCACAGAAAACAAATTTGATCATTAAGAAAAAATAATTACTGCAATTATGAAAAAATTAAAAGAATTCAATGAAGACTTTATCAATTACAACACTACTTTAAATTTTACGTCAGTAAATTTAATTATAAAACTCCAACTTAAAAACTGCCCGCAAAAATTTTAAAGATTTTTATTTTTATTTTTTAGTAAAAAAATTATTTGTTTTACTATTTTTATAAATTTTAATGTATGGATTTAATGGACAATATAAAACAAAAGAAATAATTTTTTTTATACTTAAGTTTTTAAAATAATAATTAAAGTACTACTATTTACTTACAAAGAAGCAATTTATTATATTATTACAACCTATCAAAAAGGCTTTCAGTTTGCATAGAAACAGTTCAGGTTTGTGAAGAGTTACTATATAAATTACTAGTTAGTAATCTAATCTTGCAAAAATAAAATTTAAATGTACATATGATCAAATCTATTTGAAATAATGTTAATAAAGCGAAAATATTTGTTTGTAACAGGAAATAAATAAATGGTAAATTAGTGAAACTACCTTTATAATTATTTTGAATTTTTAAAATTATTCCTTCTTACCTTCATAATTTTGAGTTGTCTGTTTTCATCTTCATCATCACAGTCAGGGAATTCGTAAATTTTTATTTGGTTTTGTGCTATTTCAGTCATAATCTAATGAAATTAATTTTGAATAAATTCCTCAATTAAAACATATTTAAACAGTAAGTATATAACTTTACATTTTTGCAAGCATACAAGTAAATTTATTCAAGATTTTTAAAAATATACTCAGCAAAAAAAGCTTTAAAAAATGGCAATTCTTTTAAATTTGCAGTGTATTTTAAACTTGTGCTTTAACAATATGATAAACATATCACAGATATGTTTTAATACTATTTTTTATGATTGGAAAAGAGTAGATTCTACAATTTATAAATTGATAATTCATTTTTGATAATTACCAATACATTTTACAAAATATTCATAAAAAATAAAGTTCCTTCAAAGGCAGGTAAAATTTTATATTCATTTATCACCATAAACCAACAAATAATGCAATTAAGTTTCAAAAGAAACTTAACTCTTCTGTTTAAATTTCAGAGAAAGTGAAATTGTTCCTATAAAAAATTTAGAATAAAATCTACCAAAAATACAAAATTTTTATGTATTGAAATTACAATACCAATAGGTTTAGTTTTTTAGGAAATGCTTATAAATTTTAAGTAAAACTTACTTCAAAATTTGTTTTAAAAAAATTTATAAGGAATATCATAAGTATTGCCTAGAAATTTATCTATATAGAAATAAAAATGGCTACTTATTTAGATATCTTTTGATTACACAATGTAAATAAAATTACATTAATTATATAAATACATTACATTTATAACAATATAACTACACCCAATAAATCAAGAGTTATGAAATACCAATATATTTTCAATTTATTTTATGGTATTTAACATATGTTAAAAAATATTTTTTCATATAAATAATTCCAGCAAATAGTAGCTAGAAATATTTTTGATGAAGTCTTAGTTTATCAAAACACTTTCCAGTTATTATTTGTAATATCTAATAAAAAATTTTAACTATGCATAGTGTTAAGTTTCATTAGAAATAATTAACAACTAATATCAAACAGATAAAATGTTTAAAATTTCACTGGAACCAAAAATATATTTATAAAAAACTTAGATGAAATATTTCAATAAAGTTATCAAAGACTTTTGATGTGGGCTTAACAAGTTATTTCTGTTTTTTATTAAATTGTGATGCTCTGTTTTTCAAAAATATTTTGGACAATTAAATAAAGTAAAACAATACATATATTATCCAAGCAAAACATTAATAAAGAACTGAAAATAAAATTTATCTAAAATTATCTTACTTGTCTTTTAAAATGATGGCATTCTTCAGGTGTCATAGTATCAGCTTTGGCAATGATAGGAATAATGTTAACTCTATCGTGCAACCTCTTCATAAATTCTATATCTAGTGGTTTCAAACTGAAATATAACGTTCATATATATAATAATAGTTTCATATATATAATAAAATATATACATATGAAACTTATTCAAATTAAATAACAAAGAAGAATATGAGAATCCTATTATGTTTATAAATATAAAACAAATTTGAAGCAAACATCAAAATTCATTAAGTACATACCCATGACCAGAAGGTGCAATGAAATATAAACAACAATGAACTCGTCCATCTGGTATAGTTGTTCGATTCACCCTCGATTCAGCATTTAAGTATTCTTCATACTTATCTTCAATATAATCAGATATTGGTTGCCAACTATATGAAAGGAAAGCAGAAAATTAGCACCAATGAAACTTTTGTTAATGAAGATTTAACAAATCTTATGAGACTTGTTTACTTTAAAGGCTTGTGTGGTAAACATAAACATAAATTTCTTAAATAATTTTACTTTAATAATTTAACTTAATTTTAAAATACTATTAAAAAGTGACATTTAATTTATAATGATTATACAAAATAAAACAGCATTTAACGAGATTTAAAGGTTATTAAATCAACAAACAATTAACAACAAAATGTAAATTTACCACTGAGAATTATCTACAGCATCTCCAAATCCAGGTGTGTCTACAACAGTTAACAATAAATTAACTCCATTTTCTTTGAGCAGAACTTTTGATGTCTCCACCTGTTGAAAGTAAGAATCAATTAAATTAATAAAAAAATATTGAGCAACAGTAACACACACAAATATACTATATATATTCATAAATTAACTTACTTTTTGCATGCTCTCTTTAAAAAATTATTAGTTTACTTATTTTAATAATCATAGATTTTTCATGCAAAAAGTGATTTCAATTATTCATTTTTCATTTGGGACACTAAACATAACTAATTTAACTTTTTCAATATTTTGAAAAAAATTTTATTTTGCCTTTTGTATTGAAGAATTAGAATAAGATAACTTTACTTATATTCCAATAGCTAGAGAAAAATGTATGGCTTTAGTAAAAAAATTAACTCAGCTGTTTACTTTTATTTTTTTTTTAGAAAATGACCATTGCATATACTTTTCTGAATTCTAATGTATTGCTTACATGTTATTAACAAGTATATACAAGTGTGCCTGGGATAATTTTTTTTCTGGATTCTCATTTTTCATTAAGTTCTGAACTTTTGTATTAGTTATACTAGCATCTTATATGAACAAAAAATAATTTTTTGATATAAAACAGCAACACACATGACAAAAATAGATTATAAAAAAATAGGCAAAGATATAGATCTATTACAAGTTACACAGCAGCAAAAATACCTAATTAATAAAATAAAATTTATCTAAAATATTATCTAAAATTTATCTAAAATAAATCCTAGCATGCAAATTCAGTGCAGAGTTTTCAATAGATTTTAAATTAATAGTACTGAAATTTATGAAATATTAAAAGTTTTTTAAAATCTTCAACAAAAAAATATGATTGTTACCAAATTAAGATTTTGCAATACTTGATATTGAAGACATTATAGTTCATACAATAGTAGGAAAAGAGCTTTTGCATCATCAATTCGTAAATAACATAATGAATAAAATCTCCAAAGGAAAAAATTATGAAAAGGTACTTTAATTAACGTTGTTTAACCAAATTAAAAAGTCATAACAATGTTTGAACATTTTTACTATAAATAATTACTCATCATTGATAAAATTATGAAAATTGTAATGATTCCAATTTATCAAATTTAATAAAAAAAAATTGCATACAATTATATTTTATTTGTATAATAAAACAGTATTCTAATTAAATAATTTTATGAAATATAAAACTCTTAAGCATTTTTATTCAGCAAAGAAAGCAGGAAAAAGAACATACATTGCATGGATAAAAACTAAACGAGACTCACTGAAAACAAAACTTAGATTATGAATTCAATTAAAACTGTTAAACATTTTTTCAGAATTTTCCACTTATTTAAAATTTTTATATGCATTTTCAAGGAGGGAACTACATATTTTGAGATAATAATAATAATAAAATTTCAAGATATTTAAAATGATCTTGAACATTTTTTAGCAAGAAGGATGATTAATTATAACTAAATGAATATTTTCAATATTTATCAGATACAGATTTTAAAGACAATTCCAGAATTTTAATTTTTCTTATTTTTTAGAACCTATCTTTACTGTATATTATTAACGTTTTTAGAGTAATATTATCACTCTCGAATTTTCTTTTTTATAAATATTTAGCACAAACATTTTCCAAGAACCTCACAACATCTTTTAAATATTTGTATTTTTCTTTGATTCAGTCAAAACGGAACACAGAAACAACAAAGTAGCAATTGTATTTTATGATTTAGTCTCCTCTATCATCCTCTCATATTTGGCATCCAGTAAATGCATTCTTATCACACAAATCATGTTCTTGTTTATCCTAATTTTTAATTGAAAAATTGCTTAAAAATTCATAGATTTCGGAAATCTTTAGTCATTTAGAAAGAGAATCAGCATTATATAAAATTTATAATATAATAATTTAATATATTCATTTTTTAAGAAATGAGCTGAAAATAATAGTGCAGAACATAAAATATTAATAATTGAAAAATATATAGGATTTTACCTGGAGAGTTTTCTTTATTCGATGTGATGGACCTGGATATTCATTTGAATATATGTCTGTCAAGAACATGGAATTAATCAATGTTGATTTTCCCAAGCCAGCTTCCCCTATTTATACAAAAATATTGTAAGATAAATTTTAGACTATAAAAACGGAATAGGTAAATATAAAAAGGAAACAATTAAAATAAATATTTTTTTATTATTCATTAAACATAGTTTATATATTTAATATTTTTTAATTATTATCATTTTTAGAAAGATTAGAGATCATTTTGAAAGATTATTAGATCATTTTGAGTTAGAACTTGCGACTTTTTCAAATATCGGAAAGTAAAACTGTTGAACTGATTGAGTAAATTTTATCAATACATAACAACCAATCATAGAAATTGTTAACTTAAAATTGGATTCCTAAATTTTCTACAAAAAATTGCTTTGAAATCTCTAGTAATAAATATTAAATTTAAAATGATGAAACTTTAATTACTTATATATATTTTTGCATTTAACCTACTTTAAATATTTTTAATCCTACATTTACTTGGTTTAAATACTTTGGAGCACTGGCATTTAATTTAACATTAAATTCAAATATAAAATGTACAAACATTAAAATATCTATCAAATAAGTTAACAAAATGAAATACTAAATAAGGAAATGTTAAAATATGCTGAATTTTATTAAAATTACTTGCAATAATTAATGATAGAAAATAAAAAGAATAAAAGTTGTTTTACTAAGATCCCATAAATTGGTATACCATAAATACATAAATATTGCAAGAGTAAACTGCATAAAATTCTATTAAAAATATAATTGTTGTACAGAAAATTTTGAAAAATTAACTTTTTAATAATTTAGAGAAATATTGACGGTTGAAAAATTGAGCCCTCAAAATTTTGGTTGATTATATATAAAAAATCTGACTTGCACATTGTTGGATAATTAATTGATGAATAAAAAATTAGCCTATCAAGGTAAAAAATATTTTTTTGGATTCTTGAAACAGTAAATGATTTTGTAATTTCATAGATATGAAATTCCTCAGGTGCTGAAACTTATGAGGAGCTTTACATTTATGAAATAAATTATTAGCGAAAAATATCATGCTACATCCTTTCACACTTATGCAACTATTTTCTACTACAATTATATAATTTACTTCAGATAAAATGTAGCAGTGTTTTTTTTTTTTTTTTTTTGCAAATATTAAATTGTGGTTTATATTTAAATTGAATATTTATTTTTAATCAATATTTCTACTATCTTATTCTAAATTTTTAATATTATCATTTCAAAATTCCTTACCATATTACAATTTAATAGTTAAATTTTTATATACAATGCACAATGAATAAAATATGCACAATAAAATAAAGCAAAATACTAACACAATTTTATAATTATTATTTATTTACTTCTTATCATTTTTGGATATCATATGTACACTTAGTGGATAGAAACTTTCAGTTCTGTGCTGTACAATAATTTTAAAATTAATAAAATAAAGTAAAACACTCTACTAATTCACTAAATTATAGTTTTTAGCTTTTCTTATTTTTTATAAGTTTTACATATTAATGTTATTATATTAAAGTTAATATAAGTAATAAATTTTTTTTATTTGATACTAAAACTAAAGATAAAATATAATTCATATAAAACAGAGGTTATTTATAAATCAGCTAACATTGACATAACTAGAATATATTTATTATATTGTGAAAAATTACAACAGTGTTACAAATTAAGACTTGCTAGTCAATACATTCTGCTAATACAAACTCCTTTCAACAAAAGAAACCTTAAAAATAGAGTTATTCTACATACATAAAAATTTAAATGTATATAGATAATTAATGTATGTAGATAAAAAGATTCATAAATTTTCAGAATTTCAAGTTTAATAAAAAAAATTAAATGTTTAAAATTGTTTATTTCATCAAGCAGAAATCAATATCCATTTTAAAAATAAATCTAATTAATCCATAATAATGCAAAATCTACAAGAATAATTTAAAATAATCTTGAAAGTATTCACATTTTACTAAAGATACTTGAAGTGAACTCCATATAGATAGCAATAGTAATAAAACATTTGCTATAGCTAAGAGATAAAAATTAGTCGCTAAATTTTATCTAACTTAGTGATAAAATACAAGAGTTTTATGATCTCAATGAGTAATTAAAAATTTAACTAATGAAAACTGTAGAATATATCTTCATACACTCCAAGAATATGTTCAAATACATTTACAATTATGAGAAAACTTACCACAAATCAATTGCCAACAAAATACCTAAAATACAAAAATAACAAAAAAATTTTAATTTATTCAAACATACCAACAACCATCAGTGTGAATTCGAAACCTCGTTTGACTGCTTTACGATAAACCTGATTTGGTAAATTGGCAAAACCAACATAGCCTTCTGTTTCTTTGGGTATTGTTTCTTTCATCCTGTCACTATCTTTACTAGACAAAGATTCTTTGGAAGATGAATTAGAATTTATATTTAGCGGAGGAGCCGTAGAATTTGCTACCGTAGAATTAGTATTAGAGGCATCATGCCTATAAAATAAGTCCCTTTTGGCATTTATCTAAAAAAGTATTGCAATAATTAGATTTTCAATCCATAATATAAATATTATAAAAAAATCATTTTACACAAAAAACAAAAGTAATTATACAAATTAAAATTTTAGTCTATAAATTAATAGATAAAGAACAATATAATTACATAAAATTCATCTCATAACTACAAAATTCAGAAAATAATTCATAATTTAAATATTTGCAAATAAACAAATGACTGAACAAAACAAAAGTATAATAAATCAAAATATTATAAAGATAAAATGTCTTCATAACATCTAACCTTAAGTATACTGTTTATCTTAAATATACAACACTGTTTATCAATTGGAAATTCATAGAAAAGATTCTTGATTTTATAAACAAACAGTTGGTGCATAACACTGTCCCCATAGACACAATGGTAATTTTAATTCCTATTTATGAACTAAAATTTGAACAATCTCTTTGGCAAATTCATATGCATTCAACTTTCATTTGTGTACATTTTACATCAACTGAAACTCTGTTTAATTTCTTATTTTATGGATGAGAAAGATGAACTGACATTTTTACTGGTGAGTTGTAAATACTTTGAATTGTGGACAGCTAACTGCACTACTAATAATGAAGTCGTGGATTTTTTTTAATCGATTTATAAGGAATTTTTCCCTTTTAGTCAAACCCCCGTCTTAAAGTTCAAACATCAAAGCATAATCTATAATTTCAAATATAAATATTGCAAAGCATTTTTGCAAGGAAAGATGAAAACTTGGAATCACCTTATGAAATCGATATTCAGAATGTGATGCACTTGAAGTTTACAATGGGAATGATGTTGCAGAAAAAATGATATCCAAGCCATTTTGAAATGCAAAAACAAACTACTGTAACAGAAAAAGACATTTACTTGACAATTTGAGTGAAAAGGCATTACTCAGTCACGAGCTTCGACAAAGAAACCATACAGCTGAAAACAAATTTTATTTCACACTTTTTGAATGTGGATTGAAATGCCATTTATACACAAGAAATATCAGGTGATTAATTACTGAGAAAATAATGAAAAAGAATTTTCAGATATCAAACATGATGACATATTGCTGTGACTCTCACTTTCTGTAAAAGCTAATGAATAGCTTAATAAATTAAGATACTTTCTAGAGAAAAACAATTATCAAATGCCCTCACATAGAAAAAAACAGTGAAATGTTTTTAAAAATGTAGTTTTGAAACAGAAAAAATAAAATACCCAATTTTTTATTAATAAAGAAAAGGAATGATTGCTTTTTTAGATAAGAATTTTATTTTGCGTGATTCTTATATAGTGCATACTAATTAATTTCTTCTAACATTATTATTTATTATATTAACTTTATTTATAAAGGGCAATTCGGTAATAAAAAAATTGGTTTTAAGATCTAATACTCATTTTGGAAAACTATTTCACCAGTTTATTGAAAGTTACAAAAACTGGGATCTACTGTATGTCTTGAGTGCCAAATACAATAGCAATTCTTAGACTAATGCAATTTTTCAAGCTTTACTCAATATAGTAAAAGCTGAATTCAAAATATTTATAAGTGCTCAGCATTAATGCAAAGTTTTTATATTATTTTCTAAATATGAACATGTAATTATCTTAATATTTTTTAGAAGTTTATATAAAAAGTATTGAATAGCGAATTTTTTCTCTGTTACATAAATTACAAAATATTTAGCATTCAAGTTTATCCAAATAATTCATCTAACTTTCATTTCTATAAAAAAAATTATATTTTTGCTTCTTAAGCCAATGGTTTTCTCATCCTTCCAGTTCAAACATTTGAGAGATACAAACATTACTAAAGAAGATTACCAAAAATTCATTATACATAAAAATTGATCTTCTGAGGTCATATCATTTTGAAACTTGAGGACCATATTCTATTTAAAGAAAGATTTCTGGATATGAAGGCCTTTAAAAATTCAAACATTCTATCAAATGAAAGTTCAAAATCAATTAAATATATATTGTGATTTTAATATTTAAAGAGATCAATAAAGAGTTAGAGAGTTAAAATAAATTAATAATAAATGCATGAGTAATACACATTGTAAATTAATGAAATTAAAAGAACTAATAGTATCAGAAAAATATTTTCTTTTATATTTTCTTAAACATTTTAAAAACCCTTGAGGATTTAATGGTACTTATTTACAGCTGAAAACATTTATTAAATCAATTTACAATATGATTAAAAAGTCCTGTTTATCATTTCTTTACGTTTATAGGTTTAAAAAATATTAGTTTCTTTAATAATAGCAAGTTTTAAATATTTTATGCTCTTTTTCACTTGCTGTGAAAAATTCATAATAGAAACTTAAATAAACTAGATTAGGAAAAACCTTTCACTTAAAAATCTAGAATGTTATAAATTTTACAATATGGATAAAAACCATTTTTTTTTTTTTTTTTTTTTTTTTTTTAGAATATACTGAAAAGTTTTCAGCATATATGTACAAAAATGATATATTTTTCTAATCATATATTTATAACCACAGATACAAAACCATTCTGCCATACTAAATATAACTGAAATATGTTCTATTATATACCTAATACCTATTTTCTTTTTTTCTGTATTATTATAAATAAGATATCAATAGATACCTTATATAAGTAAAAGTGAAAAAAGTTATAAGATATGTATGCAATTTTTTCAAATATTACTTTTGATGGAGAAGGATAATTTTTTCAAGGGAAAATTATTACAAAATGACCAAAATGAAAATAAGACTAATATCAAATTACATCTAATCAAAAAGATATTGAGAAAATATCAAACAAAAATTCAGAAATTGATTAATTCTGAAAAATTAATTAAATAGTAAAACTAACTGAATCTTTTGCTTCTCTAACTTTTTTAAAATATCTAATTTTATTTTTTTAATTAAATACATTAAATTATTTTAATATAATTCCATGATTAAGTACTAATAAAAACATCCACATGTAAAATTTAAAATTTATTACCAACTATTAATTTATAAAAATGTATCATGAAGTAAAAGCTTCAAATTATACTGCACAACTATGTTCCTATTTTAAAATAAACACACTTTTTTCATAATCTTACCACATTACTACTTTATTAATAAATTTAATTAAATAGTATTCGCATAACACATCAATCTTAATACCCAGAGTGACCGGCTGTGCTAGATTTACAATACAACATAAAATGTATCTGAAACACACGTTTTGGTATAAGAAGTGTTGCAAGTTATTGTCTGATTGAAATAAATCTCATAAATTCAACTAAAATAACTGAAAGCATCGGCAAAATGCGGGGAAAGTATTCTTCGACCTAGCCTTGAATTTGTAATGAATATGTTCTGAAAACGAAATACAAGAAGAAATGAAACAAAGCGCGAAATTTCTCGTCTAAAATGGAATATAGTTAAATCTGAATATTAAAAAATAAATATAGCGTAATTTTTGTTTAAATATCAATAACATTATTTATTTAAAAAAGATTTTTATTTGAATTCAGTTAGCAAACAAATTATTTTAATTTCAAAATTAATGCAGAACAATGATTTTTAAAGGTAAAACCATATTAAATAACGACTTCCAACTAAATATGTTGTCCTTAAAAATGTTTTATAAATTTAATGTTTACAAAATATTCTCTTAAATTCTTGAAAACATTTATTAAAATTCATTGACTTAATATTATGTACAGATAAATGTTTTCAGTAACAATTAAAAATGCGTACAGTTAATGAAATAAAAGTTCATACTTTTAATATTTCTAGGAATATCAATATTACCGTTTATATGTATAAACAAATTTATGAAAATTAGCTCATTGTTCCAACATTTGAAAATTTCATCACAATGCGCGTCATATCAGAAACGGCGAATTTAAAGCAAATAGTTTACATTTAGCGATGTAACTCTTTCAAGAGTATTCTAAACAGAAGTCATCAATCACTTTGTACTGTATAAACAGCATGATAACAAGATACAATGTTGGCAACTTAAAAAACAAATTCTGATAAAAAATTTTAAAAGGACGTGTTTTTTAAAAGTCAAACAATCTAACGTGGACATAATTATAAGCAAATATTGTTCAATAAAAGAGGATACTTAATAAACAAAATCCTTTTCGATTGTAAATCCTCTTCAAAGGAATAATTTTTTTCCTCCAAGTTACGATAAACAGAAATAAAAAATTTATTCTGTTTATCGTAACTTGAAATAAAATGAAATAAAACAGAAATAAAGAAATTGTGGAAAACTAGTTTAAAATCGGCTATTTTAAAAGTTTGATAAATGTAAACGATAATTCTTCAACATAATAAATTTTAAAAAAATAATAAAAAACAGCAAACACGATTCCAAAAAAACAATTTTAATTGTATTTATAAATGATTTTTTAAAATTACGTACAGCGCATGAATGATTTAATATTTTCTAACTGAAAAAGCTAATGAGAATAAATTTCTTTAAATTTTAACAATGAAAACCTACCGTTCTGAGACACAGCATTTTCTAACCACCAATTTCGAGTCAACTGAATTTTAAAATAAGAGAGGAAGCTAAAGCATGCCACACTTAGGACTAGACTCAGTATTTTTAAAACAAATTACATTTTAACATCAATCTCACGTACATTTATTTATAAAACCATGTGCAGCTTCAATGATTGTGCGGACTTGCAGTGATTCCCCAGTGATAGACAGCATAAATAAACCTAATTCTTACACGATGTGATGCGATCAACACTTCAGTTTCTAAGAAAAGGAACTATTTGAAAAGATATCCACGCAAGCGACACGGCCTACAGCATTTTAGCTGATCAAGCCACCCTTAATCAAGTACCTTGAAGAAGTTTCGTGAAAAGCAAATATAAGTCAACTAATGATACACAGCATATGGAACATAGTTATATTTATGATACAGTGAGTTGGTCACGCAGTTATGCACGTACCCGAGCAATAACGTTCCACACTGTCAAACAGAACACTCCATGAAAATACATACATTTAAAAAAGACTGGAAATGGACATCAGAATAAGGCGCGAAAAAAGTTAAGTAGTTTAATGGGAAGCCGGATGAATTGTGGGTTAATGTGCAATCTAAAAAAATAAATAAATAAATAAAACAAAGCGTTCTTCAAGAGACACAACTGTTTTGGCGCATACGTCGCTGTGAATGTGCTAGACAGAGAAATGAAATATTTATTACAGCAGCTGTTGCATAGCAATTCTCTCAGCAGAGTCTGGTATTTCATTTATGAGAATACTTCCATGTGGAGAGAAATCTATCTCTTCTCGAGTTGCAGTAGTTTACAAGAAAATAGTTTAGGAGCCGATAAGGTGAATGCGATACACAAATTTCCTAATCTAGTGAATTAGTCATAGCTGAAATAGCAAATAGATTGCAAAACTTTTGAAACAGATATCAAGTGATATTTACACATAACCTTTAAGTTGAATTTGTAAGACCCTAACACGCCTTATATTTCTAAAATCAAACACAGAAAAATTAATCCTTTTTTTTTAACTAAATTAGATTTTTTAGTATACTATGATGAACTTTTACTTTCAAGGAAGAAATATTTTTAAATAAAAAGGTTTTTAATGATAAAAAGACAGAGATCTATCAGAAATAAATCCCCTTTTATAGATAACTTAAAATGAAACGAACAAATATCAAAAGTTTACGGATCATTTAAAATATTCTCTGCAACTAACATTATTATAGCGCACATCTTTAGAATTTAGTCATAAAAAATATTTAAAATCTAAGGAATTTCCTACCATGGTTTTAAAATAACATACTTAGTAGTTTTGCAGAATTGAATTTATTTGTTAAAATGTTAGCAATCGTGAATTAAAACTAAATAATGATAAATTTAACAACAGGAAGTAAAACTACTTTTCGCTTTCACTTCATACATATCTCTCTATCTCAAATTGGATTCTGAAAATTTAGATAACAATTACAATGGTTGATAAGAATAGTATGAATGAAAATACTAGCAACGTATACGATTACAAAAATCTAGTAATAATCTAAGATCAAGAAATACTTAGCAAAGTCTAAGGGGAAAGCATTCAATACTTGTGCATCATATTAAAAATAAAAACTTCTAAATTTATAACTATGTTTATGTGCTAATATGGATAAACATAATGTATTGAAATTATCTGGCAATCCAAAAATTAATTAATCTAAATTTTTCAACAGAAATTTACACATTTTTCAAGTGGTGAAATAACTTAAATAATTATTAACGAAAATAATCCAGACATAGATTTACTGACAATCAGTGTGACTGAAATTCACAAACAAAAGAATTGTACGTTTTATCTAGATTGTTCTTTCTCATGTGAATCATGATAAGTAGAATTTTTGAGCGTGAAGTAATAATATACAATTATTCTATCAAGTATTTTATTTTTGGTAATTGCAAACATTTTTTAATGTTTTAAACTTTTTGATGAAGCCGATTTAATAAAAACATATTAAATCGGCGAACAAAATATGTTCCATAAATAATATACCAAAAATTATGTAAATGCATATTTATTCTGAAATAATAATAATGTTGATAAGCCTAAAATGAACTATACCATTGATATATAATGAATTTTAAATAATGGAAGTCAGTTCAGTTTAATATCTGAACTAAAAATGAAAGCCAAAAATAAAGGTACATATATAAAATAATTATGAGGAGTAAAAAATTTCATATACTTATAAAATATGAAAAATTAATTCAAAATCAACTTAGTTCAGTTTATTGTTCAAACGGCCTACCAGGATCTTAGACCAGGATCTACAGTTTAAAATGAATTCCGAATTAGCAATTATTTGCTTTCAAAAAGAAGGGGAACAATACAAAACAATTAAAAAGAATTTTGCCAAAATTTTATATACCAAGGACAAATAATAATCATGTAACTCGATCGATTTTAACAACTCAAATGCCCGCTTTTTTTTACATGTCTAAATTTCCTAAAAACGACCAACACAACAAAAATAAAAAGAATTCTGAGCAAACTTACAAAATAACTTAACGCAAGGGCAGTTAATTTACTGGACGATGCACTCTGGTGCTTTACCCTTGCTCAATTTAGAACTTGACTTTTAAGGAGAAAAAAAGTGGCAGCATTTATTTTTCTTTCAAACCGAACAGTTTATAGCTGGGATGGTTACAAAGTTAGGCATCTGGGCGTTCTTGCCGGAAGTCGTGATTCATCAGAAGGAATAAAGATCCCCGGGAGAAAAAATTACCAAATCCGAACTAGGAGAACAAATTCAAGACAGCGATAATCAATTACCATCCGAAACTTGAAAACAGTGCGAGAACAGATTTATGCCTAAGCTAGTGATGAAATGCATAAGTAATGGTTGCAGACGGATGGGGCGGACGAGGTTTCAAGGTCTGATTAAGAAGTGTTCCATATTCATGAATTTTATTCCAACCAATGTTTTTTTTTTTTTTTTTTGCTTTTTTTATTAACCGATAGCGGCATTACCACAACGCATGAGAAAGTACGGTAAGATTAAGTTTTAAGCACTGTAGAAAAGATTAGAATTCTCCTGATGGATAAACACATTACATTAAATATTTTTTTCAAAATTTGAAATCAATCTTTGAAACATAAAAATAATTTTAGTCTGCTGTAACGAAATTTTTCATATGTACAACAAAATTCCCCCCTTTCACTACTTATTAAATAACTAAAAAATTAAATAAAGAGCACGGGAAATTATTTTTCTGTTTACAGATGAGTGAATACATACTTCTATAGAGGACTTTATCTTGAAGGGAAAAACAAAATCAAAGTGCATAACTGCCATACAAATTTACAAAAAATAAAATTACTAAAATATGTTAATGAAATAAAGTAAAAAAAAATAAACTTATGAATTGATATTAGAATTTATCGTTTATTTCGCCCAAGCCATTGGAATAACGGATTGAAAATATTTTTCTATCTTAATTTTATTATACAAAAAATTTAATATTTTTTTAATTATATGCATTATTATCATTTAAATACAAATAAATACAAAAAAGTTGAGAATTTTGACTAAAGCACTGTAGAAAATAAGCACTTAATAATCATTAATCCCTTAAATGTCATTATAGTTTAAAAAATATGAAATATTCTATGATCAGATACATATCCACAGTTATCTGCGGCATGCACACGCCACAAAACAATGACGAAAGGAGACAACACACAGGCTGAATAATCAATTACGAAACAACCGACAATGGTGTTTGTTCTCGCTTACGATATCCGCAGCACTGTTTAGAAAGTGTCATGAATGTGGCGCATATTTCAAGTATTTTTTTTTCCCCACACGACAAAAGTGGATAAACACATAAAAATGTCGTTGATATGAAATATATAGGCTGGCTCTTTGAATGGGAGAAAACAGTTCTTATAATTACTCGATTGAGTCTTTTAATGCCTAAAGTTGGCATTCCCTCTTCGTATAAATTACGGAATTCTAATAAAAATTGTGAATTATTTTCGTAATAGAGTGTTAATAATAAATTCATTAAAATAAATGTATATACAATTGAATTTATTTAAAAGGAACGAAACGTAACTGTATTTTTGACCTTGAATTAAAGACTGCATTTTTTTCATCCAGAAAGACAAGCATACATTTATAAATATGTGGCTGAAAGTGTTTTTTTTTTTTTTTTTAATCAGGACATATTGAAGTAATTATTTTCTTTTTGAACTGCAATCCTTACGGAGAGTGTCGATAATCAAATGGTTTCTTCCATAAAGGTAAAGCAGCATGTTACATTTCGTTGGACTTTGTAAAGCAGTAGTTCACTGGCACTTATATGTATGTCAACTAGGATACAGATGCAAATTAATTGCATAAAAAATACTAATTAATAAAATCAATTTTTTGCCTTTATTTAAATATTATGCCTATACAAATATAGAAAAATTAAAAAAAAAAATTACACATGGCGAGTAATTTTATACGAATTAGTTTATCCGAACAAAAGGGAATATATCAATTTATCAAAAGATTTTTCTCATACTTTTATAAAAAAAAAAGTTTTCAAAATAAATTAATCCTTCACTACTTTAATATTAGACTCGTTTAAATATAAATGATTAGTTGTATGTTTTGTTTTCTCAATAGTGATAAAAAAATCAGCAAAATTAATTTAATGCATAATCATTAATCATTAATTACTTACAAATCATGAATTAAAGCTATCTTAAAGCATACAAAGAAAAGAAAAAAAAAATTCAGATTTTCTCTGACAAAACTCTTACTATCCAAAGTGACAATTTTGAAAGAAAAATTGAAGTATAGTTGAATTTTAAGGTATTTATAACCAACTTCAGCAACAGTTACAACCAAAATCATCCTTATTCTAGGCTATGCATCTCAACGAGAGGTTAAGTTATTCTCAAATCTCGCTTATATCCCTGATTTCAATATGTGCTAATTGTGATCAAATTATTCTGACAAGAAAAAGCTCCCCTTTGATGAAAATTAGAACCAGCTAAACAGAAGAATGTGAAATGTCTGATATTGAAGGATTAAAATGAATCATGTTATGTTGTATAGATCAGGAAAAATAAATTAAAACGTATATAATCACGATCATGGAAGTAAAAGAAATTTTGAAAACTTGGATTTTAAAAACAGTTTATTTCATCCAGACATTTTAGTGGATCGAGTTTACTATATTAGAAGTCGTATTTTTATGTCAAACTTAGTATAAAAAAAATTCATGTTATATCAAATTGAACAAATTATTCAAAATCTTGGTTCTTTGCTCCTAAGTTAATTTACAAAATCCAAAGCCCGTACCAGAATCTATTAAAATTAGTACCATATAAACTTTTGTCTCTTGTAACTTTCATAAATTTATGCATTTTATTTTTTGCAATATTCTATTTTCTGACAAAATAAATAGGTAAATTAAATGAATAACAAAAAGTATCCCAATTTTCATACAATATTCAGTGTTGTGTTTTCACAATACATATATACATAATTCAATTTTTATTCTTGTACAATCTTAAAATCCTTCGAAAATGCTAACCAAATTATTTAAAATACAAATTTCAGTAGCAAATGATATTGCAAGCCTCATAAATTTTATCTGATCGACTTCTTACAATATAAAATTTTATCATCAATTTAAAACTTATCATTAGAAGAATAAGCACTGCTGAATTGCACGGGTTACAAGTCTGCATTTAGTTACATCTTAGAAAAATATATCGATTGCACAAAATCAATGTTATTTTATTTACTGATTGATTTTCCAAAAAATAATAAGTGAAAATTACATTTTTTTTTTTTACAAATTTACAATATTAAATTTAACGCAAAAGTTGCGTGCGGAAAATATGGATTTAAAACTTATCTTGGTCATTAACCCTAATCAATTATTTCAGTCTTCAAAAGTGTAATAGTCAAAATAGTTATTCACATTAAAAAAAATAAAACATTGTTTAAAAATAAATATATCAATGAAAGATCGATGAATGCATAATATTGTACACGGGAAGGTAATAATTCAATGATTACAACAATTGATACTCAAGAATATTAACGATTAAAATTAGTTAGTTCAAGAAATTTCAATCAGATTAAATGAATTCAGAAAAAAATGGCAAAAAAATCTTTCATTTCATCTCACAAAAACGGTGTCTTCAAAATAAGAAATCACTATAGTTTACTCCATCTACATTACTAATAAATCATATAACTTTTTAAATACTAAGTTTTGAGCAAATAAATGCGTATAATAAATAATAATGAAAAAATTCGTCCATTCACACTTAGATAAGCGCAGTGCAATCCAATCTAATCAGCCGGGAGTGCGAAAGCATCATCAAAAGATTAGAAGCGTCGGAGTCACTGGAGGATTACAGACTACAAAAAGTGACTGTTTTCAGAGCTGTCGACACGGTTGAACATAATATGCATGCACAACCATCTACTTCCAGCTCATTAAACGAAGTTTATCGTTATGAGCCAGCAATTTCGATGAGGAGGCGGAGATAAAGTACACTCTCGGCTCTATTTAAAAACCTCTGTTATTCGAGATGAATAATCAAAACAGTGGTTTGGAACCCATCGCTTTACAGTGTACTTTCTGACCAGCGTAAGAGTTGAACCATGGAACTTCCGATATTTTAATGCCTCAAATACGATGAAAAAAAATTCTATATCAATATAAGTAAAAACATCATAGCTTTACGATATATATCGACATAAATTGACAATGATAACCAGGAATAAAAAAAGAAAATAGATAAAAAAAATAATAATATGGGGTAATTATGCAACTAATATTTCACATAACATTGAAGTTGTTCACCAGATAGCCAACACAACTCTGAAACAAAAAGCAATAGTAAATGTAGGCTCTGGTATGATAGAGAGTAACTCAAAATTCGAAACCTTTGAGTAAATACCTTAATTTTTTTAACCTCACTTCTACCACCTATATCGCTATTTAATAAGAATTAAACGAAAAAAAAAAAAAAAAACAATCGATTCGATTCAATTTTTACTATTTCTACTTCAAATTAAAACAGTAAATTTATTCATATTAAATTTAATACTGGTGAACCATACTATAAAATTTTATTTTTTTAATTCTTCATCTTATGAAATGGGTAACTAATACCAAATATATTTCATTTCATAAATTTGAAGCTTTCTATAATGAGCTTAGAACAAGAAATAAAACAAACGGCTATTGCCCGTTTCAGAAGTGGCCATTTTAGTTAACTTAAAATTGGTCGAGGGTACGAAAAAATTCGAAATTTGCTCCAAGTGCTTAAAAGAACAGGCCTCTCCTGGACATATTCTTCAATGCCTTGGTCTCTCGGGGAGAGATCTGATGGAGAATCCACTCATGGTACTGGACTTTTTAATGGTGTTCGCGCTCATGGACCTGGTCTAGCACTGCTGACCTTGGAGGCATGCAACAACAACACAAGATAGCCAAGAAAATATTATTTTAAAATGTGTTTCTTAAATTCAGAATATTTAAAGCAATAATTACCTACATAAAAGAATCGAATTTACAAGATAATATCAATTAATCAGTCATTTATTCTCGGTTCTAAGCCGATCGCTATCGTCAAATCGAGAATAAATTTTATCAGCTATTATTTTTTCATTACTTAACCCTATACAGCATCCTTTTTTTTTGTGAGAGAGAGAGAGAGAGAGAACCGTTTTATAAACATAGTAATAATAATAAAACGAGAGGAAAAAAATGCATTAGTTCAAATGAAATTCAGTATTAAAATTCCGGAAGTAGGCACCAGAAGAGGGGGAAAAAAACAGAGCTACATTACATTGGTCACTTTATGCCATAAAAATACTGTCAGCTTTAAAAAAAAAAACATTACAGACGGGTTACAATGAACACTAAGTTACCAAAAGTTAGGTTACACGGAGTACTAAAACTTAAAAAAAAAAAAAAAAAAAAAATACATTAATTCTGGATGCATTAAATTGATAGCGAATGCTAATTACTTTGTATATAAAAGATGCTATTTCTAGTAATATTCCCTAATTACATAATTGCATTGAAAATCACATAAAAACGATTTATACTCGAATGCAATTTGCATATTTGTATTTACTTAGCGAAAAGAATTCTCCTAAATTAGGTCTCCAAAACCAACATACCCTCGTCATTTTTGAATTATTGAAATCGTTTACAATTAAATGTACAGTGTCTAGTGATGCATGAATAATAATATGGTGCAAAACTGATGAAGAATAATTGGTTGCAAAGATATTTAAAGAGAAAGGCAATTTTCTAAGTTCTTGAAGTAATTAAATTAAACTACAAACCTAAATATAGAACCTATTATTTAACAGACGAAATCTTTGAATCAGTAATATTTTCATACAGAAAAGATGAACTTATTATAAGCGAAAATTCGATTATTCTGCATAACGAAATTTATATATATAAAGCATGGTATATTATTCAAAAAAAAAAATAATACACCGCTTTCAAATGCAAGAAATTAAATTTTTACTAAAGAGGTTAAAATATAAACTTTATTGTATTGTTAATACAGATGAGATACTTAAAAATTAAAATTAATTTTCTATTATATTTTTTCTACGACAAAGTATTAATTCGCGATATTCAACACATTAAAAAATATGATTCTTGAAAAATAGTGGCGAGTGCGATTACAATAATTTAAAGTACAATAACTACAATACGGTATTCATCACATATTTTATAACAATATTTAATAAGTACAATAGTATTTTATTATAAACATAGATTTTCGCTTGTTTAAAATTTATAAAAAAAGAACATATATTCTACTAGTTTAAAAAAAAAAAAAAAAAAAAAAAAAAAAAAAAAAAAAAAACCAATTAGAACGTACATTTTCAAATAATTCTAAATTGTGTAAAACAATCAAATCGGCTCTTATAAAGTAAACGTAAAATTTTCTGTTGGCATAATATAGCAAAACATTTATCCTTATCATATATGCTGGAGGTGTTTTTTATTTTTTATTTTTTTTAAGTTTCTGTAGCAATTTCTGTATTATTGCTATGTATTTACATAGCAAAGATGACGCTTTTTTTATGTCAATTTCTGGTTTTGAAATATGAATTAAGACTTGTACATGATCGTAATCAAGAATCCTGCATACAAAGAGGTTTGACTGATATTAGAATGGTATCAATACCTTCTTTATCTAATTATAGATACAAAAAAATTGGATCACTTAATTTAAATATCTGAGCAATCTGAATACTTTATACAGATCTAAACATAGTAAAATATCTGCACATAAATTCTGAGCAAATAAAATTCAAAATAATAATAATTACACTTATTTGTATTGAATCACTAGTTTATCTATTCAAGTAAGGAATTCGATTTCAAAACTTACCTCAAAGGCCAACATGAATCAGCAGTGGTATTCCCATAAATTAAAAAAAAAAAATAAAATAAAAAGAATAAAACACACAAAAATGTGCTAAAAAATCCCCACACACACCCAAGAGGATAATTTCCGAGAACAACTTCGTTCGTTCCGCACTATCAGTATGTCAGTTGTTACACACAAACCCAGAACAAGCAGAAATGAAGGATATGACGTAACCGCGACCGAGAACCAAAAAAAAGGGGGCTGCAATCAGTGCACAGTCCGATAGTATACTCGCCTTCTGTGCTCACTTCTCAGGAAATCTTGGACCAGAGAGGCGGAGAGAAATTGAGAGGAGAAAAAAAAAATGAATCGAAGAGAATTTGGAGAACTCATCCCCAGAAAGGAACTGAATCCGCACCATCGGGTTTCGACAGACCACGCCTCCCCACGCGGGAGTGAAGTGAATCTTGACGAATGAAGAACTTGATTGAATGAACAAAACGCGCGCTTCTGGTCGCACAAAACAAGAACCAAGATCAATGACTTAAGTGTGTGTTGCCAGTGGAAAAAAAAGTCTACAATTTTTTTATTCATGTTTAATGCGCCGATAATAAACTATTTTTGATCTTCTATAATTAGAGGCAATTCCAATAGTGATAGTCTTATCTCGCTCCATCTTTTTATTATTATTCTCCATTTTAAAAAGGTCTGCATTCCATATATATTTTAGAATGACAAAAAATCAAATTATTAATATCAGAACATATAGATCAAAAAAGAAAGAAAATTTAGAATTGTATATAAAAAAATACAATTAAATTTTTGAATCAGATCTCTTCAAATTAATACTTATAGTTCTTTTATTTCTACATGCAAGAAAAAAAGATTCAAACCTTTTTTTCATTATGAAGTAATAGCTATATGTGCAAATACGCTGATTTGTTTTGTGTGCTTATGACACACTTGAGCTACATAAGAATCTAGGTGAAAATAAGAGACAGAATCTAAGACATGAATCTTTTTTCGTCAAATTAGGAAAACATCAATCAGCATACGAGCACTACGTATGGATTCGAAACCAGGTTATCTTAATGAATTAATAAAAGTTAATCGATGCCAAAAGGACACTCTGATGGGTGGACAAAAATTTCCGAAGTGATGGCATTTCACTCTAGGACTCCGATCAAATATCACGCTCTATCACAACGTGTAGATGGAAAAAATAGTTTTGATTATTAATAATAGCAAACCTTATCAACATGATAGTCTTTATTAGAGTCGAAATAACCCACAATAGCTGGAGTCATAGAAGCAACTTCTTTGAAAAATTCGTGCTATTTCCTAGCAATGAATAACAAAATATATCACCAGATATTAAGAGAGGGTGCAACTTTTTACAGTTCATTGAACAATTTCCCGCAGTCCGTTTCTTTTAAAAATACGTTTCACTTTAACAGAATAATTTTCTATCGCAAGAGACCATGCAACTTTCAGAAGATATTTGTTTTTCGCATGCATTTTTTTTTTTTTTCGCGTAACTTACTTTTCAGTTATTAAAAGTTAATTTGAAGGAGTCTTAGATTATCAGTTATAAAGTTTTTTTAGTTGTGCTACTAGGAACCAAAGCGATCGAGGCATGTAAAACTGCGAATTCCACAATTGAAACAAATACGTATACGAGAGATAGACTATGAAACATTCTTAAGGAATCAATCTCATTTCGGGGATTTTTATCTTATCTACATAAGTCTATCTAAAATGCTGAAATTTTCCATCATCGTATGGTATAGTCTAAAATTCCAGTGATAAATAGCAAAATATTTTAGATTGGGGGGGGGAACGCACTTTCAACCAATCAAACGTGGGAAGAATAAATGTAAGATCAAAATCCAAGATTCACAGTATCTAAGAATCAAATAACCAAAACCGAATATTACCTCAGGCTTTCAGAATGAAATAGCATTTTACTAAGAAAATCGGTCTATTTTACATTTTCAATGTGATATACTCCACAAAATTTTATTCAGAAACATTCTTTAGAAATCTAATCTTTTGAACCCTTCTTTTATAAGCATCTTCACTTTTTGGAGAATTTTTTTCAAAGCCCAATAGATTAATACGCAAAAAATAATTAAAAATATTTTAAATAAAATAAGCCTATAAACCAACATTTATTAAATTCAATTAATTACAAATTATTCATAAAAAATTTGTATGGAAAAATTCTTTGGAGCAATTGGAAACAAATGGGACAAATTTTATTAAGCAAAATTTTATTCCCTAACATAGTATACTAACGCAGCTTCTGCTACTGACGCGCCGAGCTGGCAGCCGAATGGTTAGCGCTTTTGCCTTCGGTTCAACAGTTCGTGGGTTCGATTCCCACCTTGGGCATGGATGTTTGGAGTAGTTCGGAAGCCCTCGTGTGCAAAAAATGACCTTGAGCGACAAACAAACCTAAACCTAATCTGCCACTGACGCCACCTCGTATGCCTGCGACGCTTTGGAGCGATGATCGACTGTGATATTTTTTTTATTTATTTTTAGTGCGGCTAGAAAGACTGAATGAAGAAATTTCAAAGGCCATGATTTATATATTTTAATATGGTAATTCTTAAATTTTGTCTTTCATTTTTTTTTTTTTAAATTACGGATAATACATTCTACTTCTAAGTATATATAAATTTTGGTAACAGAGATATATAAATTTTGGTAACAGAGAATGTGTTAAAAAAAACAGAAAAAAACTTTTCTAAACCTACACGAATTTATACCCAATGGTCTAAAAAGTAATGGTGACAATTTACATTCACACGTAAAAGTAATCAACAAAAAAAAAAAGAAACCTAAACAATAATAAACTTAACTTCCTCTAGAGCCACCAATTACAAAACTATCGAAAGATAACTGATACTAAAACACAGACGCCGTGTGCAGCAACCCTTACCATAATAAAACATATTCCACCTCTTGTTATGACAGCGGTCGATCTTGAGGTGATAACGGAGCGATATTAGAAGAGCGCCCCTCATAAAAAAAAAAGGGCATCGAGATAATGATGGTGAAGAGATGCGTCAAAGATTATTAACTCTCGGCGGAGGAGAGGGTGGAGATAATGACGGAGAACCGCTGCAGCGTCATTAAATCAGAAGTAACAATAGGGTGAAGATGATAAGCGTTTTTAGCAGCAGAAAAATCTAAGATGATGATGCAAAGATAAAACACGGAATGAAGTTCCCTACAGTGAGTGGTAAAACACGAAGGAAAACGTACATATAAATATTTCTATTGATTGTGGGTACTGTGAAAACAAGTTTGATAACATGCCAAATTTTCTTTAACATAAATGACAGAAGTTAGCAGATATAAAGCAACAGTTTAAATCCGATTCACGATTTGATTTAGTTTGCCCTTCTATACATTTTCTTGCATATGAGGAATAATTTGATCACTGTGTGTGTGTACATGTGTCATAAAAAGATTCTAAACCATTAGTAACATTTACGCGTGTGTAGATGGCTGAACTTAAGGGAGACTATCTCTCAAATGAAGAACTCATGTGGAATAAAGATATAAAACTCGCTTACAATCCACTTTCTTTTTTTAGATTATTACTAATATATTATTTCGTTTGATTTGTTTGCAGCTTAAAATCATACGTGGCCTAAATCGTCTCCTATGTAAAGATCAAGATGTATCCAATAAATATCACTACAAATCAAACCTTCAAGTTGTTAAAATGATGGCAATGCCGCAAATCAATACATACACGTAATTCGAAATATTAATAGGAAACGCAACATTACAGATTTATCTTTTATATTAGATTAAAACGTATGAGAGCGTGCATATGTATATAAATAATTTCAACGATGTTTTGCTCTATTCATATAATATGTGCGTCAGAAAAGATATTCCGCAATTATTTCTCTATGTATTTTTTTCTTCGCAATGCAAGATCAAGCGATGTAGAAACATAATAAAGCTTAATTTTAGTCCTTTGTCATAAAAAAAAATAAACATTTATCATTTTATTCCTTTCAAATTTATAAATCGGAACAAATCAATCTTACACAAAACCAATTTTACTCGATAATATTATCTCTTGAGTAGTTGAAATTTTAGGAACTGCGGTAGAGAAAATTAAAAATAGGGGAGGGGAGGGAACAGTTTGAAGTGTTTTAAATGTAACAAAAACTATATTGATAATAACTTTAATTTATACATAACTCGCCTATTATAATGTATGTGTGCGTGGGGGGGGGAGGCTTCGAAATTTTTTCAACAATTATATTGAATGTTTGGTTAAATTAATGCAGGAGAAAACATTTTTTTTAAAAAAATATTTCTTAACTTTACTAGTTTTAGAGAAATGTGGCCGATCAATTAAAAAATACAAATTATTAATTATAAAAATAATTTACGTTTAATAAAAGAAATAAACAACATGGATATACAAAACATAATCAGGAGTGAATAGCAATCAATTTCTTACGTAATTTCGAATGAACTACCAACAAATAAAACAGTTTATTTGTAGGTAGTAATAAAGAAACTAATTTATTTATGAATGCAAACAATTAATTACTGGAGTAGTTATAGAATTTCGGTAGTTTAATTATCTATAGTAAGAGATATTACACTAGTATGTAGTTTACTTACTAATTTATTTATAACAACAGTTGTTGTTATAACCATGCAATCTAGACAATTTTGAAATGGTGAAAATTTTAAAAACAAAGAAGCTTGTTATTTCATTGGTTTCAATATATAGAAAAGACCTGAATCTTAAAATGTGTACGGATTCGTGAAACTAGATGTTGATTGCAACAATCAATCCATATAAACATCCTACAATTGAGTATACCTGTGACAGTTTGTAACACTATTATGATTTAAGAAATTAGCCAAGAAGTGATAAATTAAAGTAAGTAAAGGGCACAGTTGTTAAAATTATTTGTATAATGCACATCTGAAAAATTTCATTTAATATGTGTTTCTGCTTGAATATATCTCCTTTGAAATAAAAAATATAGATGACAGTATAATGTTATAACCAACGTGTTTTAAAAAGAGTGTGTGTTTTATGTAAATAATTAAGTTCTCTAAATATCTCTGTATATGTTTGTGTTAAAACCGACATGATAAACGACATGATTCTTTGAATTATGATTGGATTATTCCCAGAAAGAATTTCTTGAACCAACACAAGTCATATAAGTCAATAATAAAACACCTCACACTAAAATATAATTCTAAAATAACTATCGAAATATGGAATTCGATAACAAAGGAAGTAAACACCGAAAAAAATATAAAATAAAAATGCAAAAATAAAATACAACTATTACTATAATTTTCAACAAACAAAATAAGATTGTTGAAACCAGATTTAGTTTAGTTCGGTTTCCCAGCCTATAGCCACATCTTTGTCCACAATAATTAAGCTAGGCAGCGAAGCTGGAAGAAACATGGTTGCGCTGTCATTTTTGGAAAAGCTTAGTGCAACGGTTGTGGCAGCTTAACAGCAAATGAGACACGCATGTTGTCATTTGAAAACAGACAGCAGTAATAACAAGCACATGTTTTCATAAAAATCTCAGCATCCGCCCCGTGCATTATGGCGGAGATAGTGAAATTCGTTCTTTGGGAGGTCCTCGTGACGCACTCAATAATGAAACTCATGCTAAAAACTACGCCTCCTCCCACCCCTTCACTCCCAGCGTAGTTTCCAAGCTGCTCTTGAAAGAGAGAGGCGCGCGCACGATGAACGATCTTCGCCTTCCCGTTGCCATAGCAATCCTGAAGCAAGGATGTTGAACTTGGAAGACAAGTAGCAGATGCGTAAAAATGGGGGTCGATTTTCTACACACTTTTACTATTTTTACGTCTGCTAAAAAACGACGGCAGACGATTCGTAGTAGGTGAATTGTGTGCCTCGTTGCACTAGTCATGAGTCGAGACCTGACAAAATGTTTTCAAAATACAAATCCTTTTACATTTTGAAAACAAATTATTTACCTGTTACAACGAAAAAAAACTGCTAAATTAGAAAAAATTAGAACGAAAAATATTTTTAGCACCACCATATATATATATATATATTTTTCCTTTTCGTACATATTTATGATCAAATGATAAATTTCACAATATAAAAGTGGTTCGAAACACTGTTACACCATCCTGAATTCTGACAATGTTATTTTTACTTAATTTTATATTATTAGTGCTATTAATTTGCTTTTTAAAATAAACAATCAATATTCACAAGTTAATTTATTTTTTTTATTTTTATTTTTACATTGAACTTTTCTAGAAAAAGTTAAAAAGTTAAAGAAAAAAAACTATTTTAATGTAATTAATGGTTATAGTGTAACAAGATATCCAAATAATAAACAATCATAACTTTTCCCAAGATAAACGAATTCAAACTATAGATTTGGACTTGCACTCAAATACTTGCAAATCAAACAACTGTCAATAGAGAAGAATTTTAAAATATAAAATAAATTTATATACAGTTTATAAGGTATATATATATTATATATATATATTGCATTATTATGAAAACTAAAACTGTCATATAAAAAAGATAAAAAAAAATTACAAATATATAATATAAAATTAAACAGGAAATGAAAACAAAAAAATATCAATAAATTATCAATTTTATCTGGAATTCCGACAATTCCAAGGAGATAAGCTGCTTAATCTCAAATGGCGGGGTTTGGAGAAGCCTTAAAAAAGAGGCATTTTTACGAGTAGTACAAACACAGGTGTGGCCTTGTTTACTATTTAGTTTGGGCCGGAAATAAATTTTCATACTAAAACAGCTTCCAGGCGTTATTCAAAAGGAATAATATATGACTAAGAAACGTATAATAATCATATCACACGATGCATCACTAATCAATCAATCAATCAATGAATAGTTGAATAAACAGAAGGAATCCAATCAATGAACAACTGATCAAAAAGGACTAACTATTCAGCTGTCAGATTATCAAGAAATGAAAAGAATCGGCAGATCTCAATATGCATAAATTGAAATTCTACAAAAAAAATTTCAAACATACAAAAGTTCAAAGTAGAATAAATAAATAAATAAAAAGCAAACTCAAACAACAAATTATTAATAGACTAAATATGCACAGTAAAAACTCAAAAGCAAATCATGCTATATCTAAAGAAGGATGTCGATAATATTCAACTTAAAATGCCAAATAGAACTTTCAAAAAATAATTCTAAAATAATAAACTGAAGGAAGTAATTAGAAACATTTAATATTTCGATGTGATGAAAAAATGAATTAAACATAAATAAATATTGGTAGAGGTTTATTAGGGTGTAGTAAACAATTATTTGCATTCCTTTATGCTCTATATTCAAGACAATATTTAAGCAAACATTTGATAGCGATAAAGGCAAATATGACTTAGACAACTAGAATACTAGTGTCAACACAAATCAAAAAATTCATAGAAAAAAATTCATTCATGTACATATAAATCATAATACAAACTTTAAAAAAAAAAAAAAAGTCAAAGAATTTTCTGCCATTTAAAATAGTTTGCAACTTACTTTTAAAACGACAAGTAAAACTATTCGCAGCAAAACGCTAAGAAAACCTTGACATTCTAAAAAGTTGGCACAAATCTTTACAAAGATAAAGCCAGGAATTGGAAAATCGATGTGATTTTCTAAATAAAACCCATGTGGCAGTGGCCTCTTCGGTCATCTAACTCACAACAACCGAATTCGGCTTCTGACATAGAGATAGTTCCATGTGGCCACGGTTCGCTGCCTTCTGCGATCGATCGAGAAATCCACGGCGCTGAGCACGTGCGCCGAGGAATGCCGGTATCCACCATAAAGAGGAGGGGGCTACAGGCAGATTAGGGGTGGTGGCACCTATATCTGTACCCCAGGTGTTGCAGTGAGGGGGAAAATGGCTAATGAATAGAAAAAATGGGGGAAATCATATGAAATTCTCGTTTTTATGATGTACTAGCAGATGATGACGTCTCATCCATAGAGTCAAGGACCCACCCTTTTCTAAAGATCATCTTTTTTAGAAAGAGGTTTAAATAATTGAATAAACATTGTAATGGCGGCACGGAATAAATTTGCACGAAATCCAATGATGAATTTCACATCATCGTTAGAATAACTGTTAAGCATAAAAGAGCTTGTGTCATAAAAGAACAACTTCATTAATGTCCAAATCACAAAAAAAAAAAAAAAAAAGGATGGAAGAAAGAGAATCCAGTTTCTTATCAAATAAGATTGGATACTGTAATTCGCTAGTTTTTAAAAACATCCACACGTATGAAATAAGGCTGACATTTTTAGGGAAAAACGTTTGATGCACTACAATTTCACAAAACAAAATTTGATTTCGATGAGACAAAAATGTTATGATAAATTACTGAATATTCTCAACTTTTAAAAAAAAAAAAAAAAAAAAAAAAAAAAAAAAAAAAAGTCCAGTAATTGTTTCAGTACATGATAATCTGAAAAAAAAAATGGTCAAGTAATTATTTCAGCCTATGATAACAGTAAAATTGTAATTTTTTTTTTATTAAATTTAACTAGTTTTAGTATTTTAAGATAAAAATGTCTAATTAATAACTCAGTTTCTGAAATATAAATTTTATAATTATGATACTTTGGTAATTAAATACAATCAAATGATTTTCTCAATTATACATTTCCAAATAATTTTAAAGTTATAAGGTTAATGCGATTTTATAATATATCTATATATAGAATGAAATTTTAGTGAATGCAACTATAAATAAGTGAAAACAATATAAAAAAACAATTATTTTTATTTCTTCGAAGTTTCGTAGAATTACTCAAAGTAAGGAAACAATATAAATTTTTGGCAAAGATGATATACACCAAAATTGAAAGCCAAATCCTATAACAAAAATTTGCTGAAGTTCAAAACAGACTTAATTTTTAATTGAACCAAAACATTCCTCTACACTTAAAACAATTCTTAAGCAGCTACATAATAAAACTCAATACTGTATAAATACATAAAATCATTAATCAAATTTCTGAAAGGAGAACAACGAAACTAAGCAATTCAATAACTTCCGGTAAAAAGTAACTACGGAAATGGTAAAGCCAGGTGTGCCGTGAGCAGATGTATGAGCAGCAGTTGTCTCCGTTAAAAATTCGGCCGCTGGAACAGTAATTATTAAATCAATATGCTATCGCCCTTCAAGCTAAAATAATTTTGTACAGGAAGAAACAGACGTATTGAAAAATTCTACACTAGGAATTTGACCATGAAATTATCACACACAGGTAGTTTTTATTTTAAATATTTTCAATTTCAATTTTACGAAAACACTGAGTCATGGTGAACTAATCAATTCCTTTATACCAGGAACTGGTTTACATGTAACTGCAATCATGTAATGTAAATCAAGCATTTTTACTACATAAAAATGCTTGATTTACATTTTTTGTGATGTTTGAGTCTCTAAAAGTAAATAATAAAATTATAGGAAGGGTAGTTAATATGAATCATTATAGTAATAAAATTTTTATGAGCTCAAACTGAGGCATTTCATGAAAACAAACGCTTGCTGAGATAAAAGAAGAGTCAAGTGTTTTTTGTTTTTTGTTTTTTTTCCAGTTATTTCTAATCTAATACAAAATAATTTTCAATATTAGGTCAACACTAAATAGATTTTATTTTAAGTTTAACCTTCATTCCATATACTGAGAATTATTTTTGTAAGAAAAAATTATTGCAATTAAATCTTTTGACTAAATTTGCTTTATATATATATATATATATATATATATATATATATATATATATATATATATATATATATATATATATATATATATATAAACTACTATTAGAAGAATACATGACGTTTATGCACACACACACACACACATATATATATATATATATATATATATATATATATTTCCCTATAGATATGAATTCCCTACGGATTTCTTGGAAAATTTTAGGATTTTTAACATCAGCAGTGCAGTAGTTGTTTACAAATCAAAGGATTTACGAATCTCCAATATAAAAATATAACGATCCTAATTTTTCAATCATAAAATAAATGAAAAAAATAAACTGAAAAACAAAAAACACAAAAGGTGCAAAAAATTATTTTAAAAAAAACGATTTTTTTAAATTTTAGTTTATAAATAGGAATTAAAATATCTATGGGAACAATTTTTTGGGAGAAACTACTCTATTAAAATCGTGAGTGTTTGTAATTAAAAACTTGTTTAAAAAAATTGTGTTATGGTTATTAATTTTTATTATTTTATAATCAAAAATGTTGTAATTGGTTATCATAACATGAAATTAAATTGAAGCTAATGGAAAGGGAATAACGTTAATTTTTTTTAAACTTATAACAGAGTTAACAATGATGAGATACGATACATTGCAGTTGATAAAAAAAATAAAAAGTGAGATATATTGAAGGCATGCAGTCAACAATTTTTTTATTGGCAGTATCTTTGTCATACGATATTGCGTAGTAAAAAATGAAGGTGGTCTTATTAATTGTATAAAGCTTAAACAATGCTAAAATCTCATCAGAGCTTCGTATATAAAAATACAAAGTATGGTACGATGATAATTTAAATCAGTTAAACTTTTGCACATTCATATCGAATAGAGAAACGTTTCATAATCCAGGGAAATATTGTTATAACAATATTGCTGCTAACACTAAATTTGCTATTGAGTAGGCATAGAAATGCTAGAACTATAGAAAACTTAAAAAAATGTAAGCTAATTTCATAATTTTAATGGAAATTTTGCATTTTTTTTAAGTATAGAAGAAAAAATATGTATCTGCTTTGAAATTGTAATTCCTTTTTTTTTTAATTTTATGAAATTAAAACTATAAATACTTGAATTATTTTCAATAAAACCAGCATATATCAAATGTCACGTAAAAAAATCTTCATATTTAAATTATTTAAACAAACAAGAAAATTTTTATTTTTTCTTACTTCATCTATAACTATATAAAAATAAAAAAAGTTTGTTTTATTTCCTTTCCAAATTTAAAAAAAAAAAATTATTTCAAAAATAAAATATAGAACGAGTGCTACATTATATTGCTAGTTACATTTTAACGAAAAAGAAAAATAATTATCTGTCTTAAGATTTTACGAAATTTTTAAAAACATTTTGATATAAATATGTAGGTACACTTTCACAATCAAACTTAAATTTTGATTATTTTAATTTAAATAATGCAATACATCCCATAAAAGTTATAGGACGAAGAATATGTGTCACGGGATCAAGAAGCTTTTTCGATATCATAGACAATCTGGTGACAGAACAACACTTATCTTCTAGCCACCGCCTACAAATCGGGAGGCGGCCCCTCGACCTTTGGCCTGTGACTAACCACTAGTCTTGATTTCGCCCCACAGCAACCGCAGAAAAACATACGAGAACAAACAGAGAAAAAAAAAAAAAAAACACTGACTCACTACACTTCTTGCCGGCTCATTGGATTAAAAACCTGTATGCTACAAATTCGGCGCCTTATCTGTGGAACTACTGTTACCTGAGCAGGTACACTGGGAGAATTTTCAATACGTCTTGGAATGCAGCCAGACATGACTTTTTATATTTGCTGACTGTTCAACAGAAAAAGAACTTTTCGTCCAATGCTTTTTACTTTTCAATGAAAACTTTTGTTAAAGTAGAAAATGCACAGGTAACAAAAGAAGCGGCTCTTTTGAAAAAAACAACCTATTACTGGAAGAATGAAAAAGCTTTTTGTAACCATATTTTGCTCTAATGTAACCGCATCCACTTTTATTTACTTAAAATTATTTATTTTTTTGGTCAATATATATGAATTTTGACATGCGTTTTATTAATGGTAAAAGCTTACTCTTGATAATAGTGTTAATATTTCACTTTCTTAGGTACATCGAAACAAAGAATGGTAACAGGTGTAAATCGTAGAACCACTTTAGACTGGTAAACTCCTTAAGAAATATTTGCTTTAATTTCAAACTTATATCAAAATTCTAAACCATAACAACGTACTTTCCATTCACTACATTATAATTATCATGAAAATTCGGTAAACAATATGGTGTTATAAATTTAGTAAAGATAATTTAATTAGACCATAAGGTTTAGATAAAAAATAAAAAAAAACAACTTTAAGCTCTTACTTCGAGAACAAACAAAATTTACTTTTAGCGTAAGGTCCCAGTTTTTTAATAAAAGCATCTAAAAACAGGGAAGAAGAAAAAAGAATTTCTTATCGTTTTATTTGTTAATTCTAGAGTACTCCAGCTGGCCATCTGGCAACTAACTGTCAATTAGTGTTCCGGGGAAATATAAGCACTGGAAAATGGAAGGTCGAGTGGTTCGTGCTTCTTTTTTTTTTTTTCCCCTCTCTTGCCCTACCCAGATGACTAAGATCTTCGCTGGCTCCGAGTGCCTTGGCCCATTGACAAGCAGCGAATTGAAATTGCTAAATCTACAGTGAAATAACATTTGAAATTTCAGAACCTTTGATGATGAAACTTAATAATTTTTCTTTTGATACATATTGATAACTCAGGAAAGTATATTCAGGATTTTAAATCAACTACACAAATGATAAATGAGGGCACCATTTCATTCGTTCTATGTAAGAAAAAAAAACCTAACGAATTTATAAAGGAATAAAAAACAATTTAATCCAGCATTACTTAGTTAATAGTAAATTCACATTTGATAACATGAACAAAATGACTAAGAATTTATCTTAACCTCAAATGTAAATTTTAAATGCCGTAATATTAACTTCAAAAATAATTCTGATATAAAATTTAAAAAAACAAAGATAAGATTTCAAGTAAAATTTAAAAATTGCTTTTCATCTGATAGATTCCATGGATTTTTAAAATTAGCATTAGATTACAGCTGGGTTAATATTTAACTAATTTTTATTTAAAAATAAATTGATATCAAAATAATTCTATTAAAAATGTTAAATTAATAAACTCGATATAATAATTGAAATCGTATTATATAATAAACCAATAAACATTCATAGAATTAAAACACCACAACTATGGTTTTCATTACTGATAAACATCCCTTTTTTTTATTTATTTATTTTGCATAAAATGGCTTTTATAAACTTTTCTAGCATAAAATGATTTTTATAAACCATTAAACAGATAATTTTTCATAATCCGATGATGTCCATAATGCAACTTACAATCAGACTTTCTCCAATCGTTGAAATGTTTCCTCCTAGTGTAAGATACTATCTTTGGGATAAAATGCGACTATTTTTAAAATAAAAGATGACATTTTATAGAACCGCATTTAACAATGAAAAACAAACCATTAAATAATTATTTTAATTGCTTACTTTTCACAGTTAAATATAGCATATTTTATATTGAGAACCAGAATTCAGCATGTACGAATGCAAGATGCCCAATGAAATGCATAGTAGTGTTTCGAATAGATTCCAGAGCGTCAATTAATTGACATCAAGTAGATAATTTTGATGGGAAACGTATCAAGACTGTTCGTATTGGAAACATTTGCGGCAAAGATTAAGATTCCTGCATCAACAAAAATGTATACTAATCTTTTTTTTTTTTTTTTTAAGTAATTTGGAATTACATGCTATTTATAAAGATTTATCATATGAGTTTCAATAAAGCATTCCTAATAAGTGCATTCAAATTTGCACGTGCGGACGTATAATTTGTTTACCAGGTAACATGGATTTTTTTTTTTTTTAATTTACAAAATGGATTTTCAGTATAATAGATCTTTTTTTCTTACATATAGATATATTTGAAATGTTAACTGGCAAAGCATTTACCTCATAGGTGATTTGAAAGTGGTGAACATTAAAAAATGATTCGACAACTAGAAAGGTCTCGGTCTCAATGAGAGAGTGAGTGTTACTACGACGATTTTCTTTCATATACATTTTCCTGTTAATTTCTTTTTCATTTAATTTTCGATACCTCGCGATGCCTTACGTTCACCAAAACATCTCAATAAATATGTTAAGTTATAAATGCATCAAATTATTTAAAGTAAAATATCTACAATGTAGCATAAGTTAGTTTTAAAAAACTTGCAATAATCACATTTTTTGTGTTTTTCTCTTTCACCTCCCCTCAAAGCTGCGAAAATGCTCATAAACTGCTAACGGCTATGAATATTTTTAAATTGAAAACTTTTCAAAATTTAAGAGAAAAATAAAGCACTTTGAAATTACAACCAAAAGTAGCAATGAAATGTAATCGTTCTATTCGGGTGATTAATTTTTAAACTGCAATTTTGACTGCTACAAAGAAAAGCATCAAACAAAATGGCAGTAACACAATTTAAAAATTACACGAGTAGCTTAGTAAAGGATAGAATACAGAGGTACTATAAAAGGCAATGAAATTTACGTGCAAAAAAATTATTACATCGATTCCCAGTAGATAAGAGCAGCTGAATAACGAGACAAATGTATGAATAACTAAATTTGTGAGCCGAAATGACCCTGTTTTGACTGCCATAAAACTCAATGCCAAAAATGACGAGTAGATGAAAAATATCGAATGCATGGATTACTAAGAGCCTCATCGCCAATCACGCAATACAGAGACGATCAAAGTAAACAAGGATGACAATTTTACACGTGACACAACAATGTACGATAGACGACGTTAAATAAAACTCCAATGTTGGATTTTAAAAACATTACAATGCAATTTCACTAGATTTATGTATTAAAATAATAATCGAAATTAATATAATTAAAATAAAATCTTTCAATATATCTGGATAAATCATGATGTTTTCTCTTTTACTTCATTTAATACAATATTCAAACTTGAAATGTTCAAAATGTCGCATTTTATGTAACCAAACCATTTAACTTTTCCAATGACACACAAATAAACATAAAACAAACAAGAAAAAAAATTTTTTTTCTTCGAAAAAAATTTTTTCTCTTTTTTTTTTTCTTCGGTTTTTAAATATTCGAATCCGAAGAATAACAAGGCGAGGTTTTACCTACGTGATAAAGTTTTAATTCGTTTTAACGTAAAACACCCTGCGTGTAAAGCATTAATTCACATTAGAAATGATTTTTATCTTCAGAATGTATGGCAACCGAACCCTTAGTGATTTTTATACCTACCCGGCACACGTACTTGATAGTGAATTAGGTCATTTTCAAATTAAATTATATTTTTCATTAACTGTGTTAGTCTACTAAGCAATTTATTAAAATTGAAAATATTGCTTATATATATAACATGCTCTAATTTTTCATTACTTCACTCGGTTTTCGGGAAATCAATAAATTCTAGTTTAGTTGATTTCAGACTAAATTTCGTGGTCTTTTATACACAAATCAACTTATAACAATTTTTTGAAAGGAAAAAAAAAATTAAGCTTGCTTTCATTATTTACCTAAAATTGGCCTTTTCTTGATAAGTATATCAGAACGTTAAATTTGCTTAACTCATTTCCTAGTCCCAAAATTAAGAATTTTTGTATATAAATTTCTCTTTCTGTCATCAACGGTCTTTGTGTACATCTTGCAGTTTGCTTTATTGAAAAGCGGGACAATATAATCAATTGCATCTGTAGAGCTTAAGCCTTCAATTTAAATTCCTAACCTTCAAAAATATAAGATCATAAGCCTTAGCTACATTTTAAGCGTGATTTCTTACATCTCTTTTTAAGAATCTTCTGTAAAATAATTTGACATTTTTAGACAATAATGAAATATTAGTTACGTTCATGAAATATTATTCTACTTATTAAAGAAAACACTTGAAGTTATATATTTAATAATTTTATGTATAAAAAGGGTTCTAAGTTTCGATTCGGTAGTTCAAAAAGGCCATTTTAAAAGGTAAGAATTCGGTTTTTAAATTTTAGCTGTTCATCATTTTTAGAAATAAAATTCAAGTACATAAATTCTAATTCGCAATAACGATTTGATACATTTACCTTTTATAATTAACAACTCACAGCACAAGTGAATATTTACGAATAAATCATGAAAATGCAACAAATGAATCAAATGCTCCAAGCAGCAAATCTCTCGTTATATTATTTTAAAGGCCCTAAGTGTCAGAAGAGTTCACCGCTCTTCCAGAACACGCCTGAAACAATGGTAATCCGGCGACCTCTAAATGAGAACGACCACTAAACAAAGTCAGGCGCCCACTCGAAAATTCGAAATTCTATAACTCATCGTCTCCTGAAGTACCCACTCCAGCTTGGTAAGGATGTGGCCAATCATGTGAATGGATCTATTCTTGAATTCCACTCCCGATTTGGAACACTTTGGCGAAAACAAAGGCAAATACAAATGACACTTGAAATATACATGCATTCATTTGACAAAAAGCAGAAAATGATCTGGAAGAAAATGAAAAAAATTGAAAAGACAAAAAGCATTCTTACCGCTGTTGGTGTAGTAGGATCATCCAGAGAAAGAAAGAGGCCACATAGAGAAAAAAAAAAAGAAGAAAGGATTAAATTACTAAAGATAAAACGGCAAAAAATTCAGAATTTTTCACAACTAAGCACTTATTTTTAAATAATATACAATTTCAAACAAAAAAAACTTAAGATTGCTCAAGTTGGTAAATTCATCTTAATGCACTTTAAGCATATTTCAAGAAATAACTGATATTTAAATGACTTAAAAAAAATTAATCTCAAAAAGATATTGACTGACAGTTATCTAAAAATACATATAAGATTTGATATTTAAACTGCAGATTTCAAGGAAAAATTATGATTTAGTTGAATACAAATTCTTTTTATTTTTTTAACAACTTATATTAGTAACAAATGGAGTAGTCTTCATATTTAAATTTTATTGCTTAATCTTTTATTAATATTACTTTTAATGTATATTTTCATTTTAATACATTAAATTATCAAGTTAAATGAGCAAACGTATGCGTGCATGTGTGTGTATTGTACATTACATATTTTTTTAAATGCAATGAATCATATATATTTATATTAAACAAGTAATAGTAAATAAAAATATAATAAACATTAATAGTAATTAAAATACAAATATAAACACAAAAATCTATTGTCATTTTAATTACATTGCACCAATTTTCTTGAGATTGTCTAAGTTTAAATCTATTCCACTTTTTACATCGTTAAAAGGCGTGCAGTGAAATTTTTCTTAGTTTATTATTATTAAACAGGAATTATGTAATAAACAGAAAATTAGAAATCAAATTAACAAAAATGTACAAATTTATATATGCATACATATAATTACTAATGAAATTAATAAGGAATAAGTTATGATATATACAGCAAAAACTACAAATTTAACAAGAAAATGGGATTTTTTTTTTTAAAAAAAATGATCTTCAAATTTTCATTCTCGAATGCTTATGAAATATCAAAACATAAAAAAGTTAAATATATAATTAAGATTAAACTGCACGTAATTATTGATTACTTTCAATCCATGAATTTATATACACATACTATTTTCTTTAAATCATTGTAATTTTTCTCATTATTTTAAACTTATCCTTACCTTTTAATGTGTAATTCCGAAAATATGTTACTAAGAGCTGTTGATACACAAGCAAAATTACAACACTACACATTTTGTTAAGAAAACAATGCTACTAAATGTTCCAAAACAAGACTTCCAATCTTTAACATGACTTGTCCTGGTTTTCCCAAAGTAGCTCCACCTAATCCTTTTTTCCGATGACACACACACATAATCGCAAAAATCAATACGCGTAAATGAAAACTTTAGATTTTACCACTTTATTTAGTTTTTAATATTTATAGCTGCTTAGCAAATGAAATTTTGTAGTTTTCATTAGTTACAATGCAAATTGTTTAGTTTGATTCTAAAGAAAATATGCATATATATTCTAGTAATAATTATACGTCGGCTATAAGTTGAATATTTAATAGTTTTAGGAACCTGGAACACTTAGATTACCTATGATTTGCAAAAATTAATTTTTTTTTTAACTTCGTAATATTTGAGTTTTACATCGATCCAAATTTTCAAAGAGAAAAACTAAATACAATTAAAATAGGTAACTAATTATTTTCTTTAGTTTCAATTTCGTTTTTATTTATTTAGTTCAACTACAACAATCAAATCTAATTGGTTTCCCATGCATTTTCGAAATACAAGAAATAAAAACACTTTATGTATCATAAAATACGAAATCTAGCACTTTGATTTCAGATAAACACACTGAACGATATACTCAACACTTCTTTAAATATGAGTGTGTTTTCATAAAGTAGAATTTGCAAGAATATAAGTGGTACTAATCAGTGTCAGGAACTGAAATAAAGCCACACAAAATGAACTCACTTTTTATGGTCTTCTTTAGACTCATTGCACTAGGGCGTTAGTTACTGTGGATCCTCAAAAATCAAGCATACAGAAAGAGCCCAGAGAAAGAACTGGGCACAACATCCTTGTTCCACGCAGGAAGGAAGTGGATAACACGCGCGAAAAGCGCCTTACTGCTCTATAAGCTATCTTTTTTAAATTGTACTTAAATAACTCCCTATTTAACACAGCCAGATAAAAACAGCAACCTGCATCTAATCTATTTCGATCATGTCATGTTAGTCACGTGTCTCACAATTCCACAAATTAAAGTTCAATTCCATTCAATTTTTAAGAAATGTTAAGAATCTTTAAGAAGACCTTATGAAAATTTAGAGCTTTCTTCAAGGATGTAAGTAGTTAGTTAAAAAAAAATTTCGAAAACAAAATAAATCTTGAACATTTTATTAAATAATTTTCTAGATTAAGAAATTCTTTCTCCAAACAAAAATTTTGAATCAATATTTTTTCCTTTCATTTTTCTTTTTATATTTGAATTTAATGGAACAGAAGTGCCCATTTTCTTTTCCACTAATTATTTAACAATTTTATTTTTTACATAGTTTTTCCATTGTGAACAAAGTTTGTTTTTTAAATATAAACTAACGAATTATATTTCAAAGCACATGTAAAGAACTTTTTCATGTCCAACATCATCGAAGTATGTCCATGCTTCATGAAGGACGATTGCGCGAATTTTCCCAAGCGATCACACAATGGGTAAATAAATATAAAATGAAAAAAAAAATAAATAAATAAAGAAGAAGAAGTAGGTTATTCCATGCTTTTGTTTTTTGTTTAAAGGTTTACTTTTACTATAAACGTCAGAATTTCATGTAATCGTTTACAATAAAAGCGAAGTTGCCAATAAACAACCAAGACATGTATCAATAGGTGAACCTTTTAGGGATTGAAAAAATTACTAAACGAAAAATATAGTGAGAAAATTATTTGCCACGTTATACTTTTAAAATATTTATATAAATTATAAAAAATATAATGATTTAAGAAATTTTGCATTGTAGTTTAAAAAAAGAAACGAGTTTCCACAATATGTCAATGTAATTCATGAGCGAGAGAAAAAAAAGAACATTACCAAAAGTAGAGGTGAAAAAAATGTTTCAGAAACATAATAAGTTTCAAAATCTGCAGTGAGAATAAGATTAGACAAAAAGATGGGGCATAAATTCGATTCGCTGATAATTTAACTATTTTGGTTATTAAAATTGAAGAATCAAAAGTTTTAACATCAGCATTCGAATGAATTAAATAAAATCCAACAAAGAAAAAAATATCATTTGCCAGAGAAGGATTTGATTATAGGAATTCAATAAAAATGAAAGCAATTATCATCTTAAGTAGAGGAAGAATGGAAGAGAAATTTTTTAAAACTAAAAAAGAAATCTCATTCTTTATCGATTCAATTATGTTTTTAAAATATGAATGAAATATTTAATTCCTAAAAGGCAGGAGTAAAGTTTACATGGTATGACACTTTGTGCTAATGAATAATTAACTAGTGAGGAAAATTAAATTGAAGGTAGGCACAAACAGAACAAAAACAATAATTACTGCTTATGATACACATATAAATCACTAAGGAATAACTATCTCAACATCGTCACCTTACTTGTATAACTAGACTGAAAAAGAAGTTTTGTACTGTGTTTAATAGTTAGTAGCCAGTACACAATTAGTTTTGTAAAAAGCTAGTGAAGCCATCCTATAAATTAAAATGAAACTTTTAAGTAATTTTTAATAAATTTGTTTAAATTTGGTTAGTTTGATATTTTATGGAACAGCCTTTTTCACACAAGGTCTAATAAACTGGAACCTACCACTCAAAAAACTTTTTGAACTACTTAAAACAACCATACCCAAGGTAGGAATCAAATATATTGAAACAAAATTTAGATCCCCAAAGAATCAAAAGAGGAATTGTTGAACCAAAGGCCAGATCACAAACAGTTCAGTTGCTAGCAGTAGCTGTTTAAAATTAGCTGCTGTATTTTACAACTTTTTTAAATACACGATATGCCAAAGCAAAATATTATAATGAAAAAAATTTTATTTCATTTTAATGAAATCACTTGAATTTATGTATTAAAATAAGAATAAAAATGTAGTGAGGACTTGAAATAATACCTTGACACCTTGGTAAAAATGAACCAAAATATGAGAAATTTGGAGACTTAGAAAACAGATTCTAGAGTAAAATTGAATTTTTTGGTTTATTTTAAGGTTATTACTTTCAATAAAGTCGGTTATGCAAATCTTGTTGGATTATTAAGAAACAAAATTAGGAAACTAATTTTTAAATAAACAAAGAAAAGAACATAATATTTTGTAAAAAAACTAATACTAATAATTCATGAATAAAATATTTCCCTCACATATCATAATTAGCTCCATAAAGGATAGCTTTTTATAAATGCAGCAATTTCATATCATTTGAACAAATATCAATATTTATCCTGACAACTCAATAAATCTTGAGATCTAACATATTACTCATCAATAATGTTAATTATATTTCATGGGTATGCGTGATAAATGTTAAAAAACAATGAGTTTGCATTTTTTGTTTTTCTTTCTATGATTATTTTTGCATAGGAGGATTCACTAAATCAGTACTTGTAGCTTAAAGTAAATTCTGAACCAATATTTCTATATATCACTATATATTTGCATGGCAGAAATAGCTATAAACAGGTGTATCCCTGTCATGAATAAATGAAGGCCAGAAACTAACCATTTAGCTGCCAGTTCAGCATAGTTACATTAGTACTAAAATATTTCATATTAGATCTATATTGCAATAAAATATACGTATTTTGACAAAAAATAATTAAAATCAGATTTTTTTTTTTTACCTATTCAAATCCTTTCAATGGCAAAATAGAAAAAATATGTTGCAATTGTGCCTTCCAAATCATGAGTAATTGCAAATATTTTTAAATTTCCTTTGTAAGAGGCATAAATACAGTTCAGCATCAATGAAAAATCCTCCCAGACCGAATAACAAGAGATGTCATCACAGTATTATGGTGGTATTATGGTGTTAAGCTATAACAGTAACATAGGATTGGTTTGACATGATTATTTTTGCATTTAATGGCTAATTAGAATGAAACTAATAAATTAAAATGGATTCCAAACCATCAGAAACACTAATATCTGTAGTAAAAATCAAGTGCACAAGCTATTTAACCATAGGCTTTTAAGTTTAGTTTGGTTTTACATCTACTATCCGTTGTTGCACAAGTGTGCTAATTGGATTAAGAATTAGTTTAAAGTGGACTCTGAACCACTGTGAATATCCAAGCTCAAGAAAAGAATCAAACCCATGAACTATTGAGCTAAATCCCAGAGCATTGATCCAAAAGCCAGAATACTAATCATTCAGATAGCAGCTCAGCAATATTTATAATATTTTTGTTGGCGGCAGGGCTTAGAGTGTTGGCTATTTTTTCCTTATGCTAAATGCACCAGCAGCCTCAAGGGGCGTGGAATAATAGCTTCACTTGAGTTGTAGTTACTATAGGTCCACTGGTTACTTAGTCAGCTTGTCTGAAAACAGGTTTAACCCCCATTGTTTTATGCTAAATAAAACTTCATTTGAATCGCAATATGGAATTATTCTAAAAACATTTCACTACAATCTACTTAAATTGCACCATAAGAAAAAGTGCACATAACTAACTGAAATTCATTATTGGCACCAACAGCAATAATGATGAACAAATTTAATATAAAACTTTATATATATAATTTAGAAGGCTAGATTTGCTCTAATAAATATTCTGACAATACATAGTTTTTGAAAAAGTATTCTGATAAGTATAGCTTTTGCAGTGACTGCACAAATTGTGACTACAGTTCCAGAAGAAAAGTAAATAATAAGTCATCTTCACGGCACTTATTATTGGATGACAATCATTACAGAATGTGCATGACTGTCATTACAGAAATAACTAATAAAAACAGTCATGTTCATTAATAATACCAAACATTACCAGTGCTTGCTGAAATTCTAAGAGTTTGAATTCTTCTAAGTAATCAAGCAGAATGTTAGCTTTTAATTGAAATGAGTTGCCTGTACTATAGAAAAAAAAATTCCTCCAATGAAACTGATTAAAGGCTTCAGCATTTATATCTTGATTGTTTAAACAATAGTATAAAAAAATCAAACATTAAAAAAATACAGACGTTTTCATTATTTTTATAAATAATTTATATTTTGTCATAAGTGGTTTTAGCATGGAAAGAAAGATTGTTGCAAAAAAGATTTAAGACAATAAGAACCAAAAGCCTCAATAGCTATCTGTAAATGTAAAAGTATAGTTGGTATAGTATTTTGAAAATGAATACATATTTCAATTGTGATTCCTGTTTGACACCTGCTTTCCTAAAGTTTTACATAGCCAATTATTCAACATGAAAGTTTCCAAAGTTTCTCAAACTAATTATCAATAATTTTTTCCACTGATATTTCATGCAGTGAGAGCATGTAAAAATTCTATCATTGCTCAGATTTATGAAATCTATCATTAGCTGAGTACATGAAGTCAGTGAGTAGCTTTCAATAATTGAAGATAATCATTTTCAGATCAAGATTGTAGCAGTTTGATGATAGAAACAAGTTTAATGCTGTGTATGAACATCCAACCCAATTTTGCAGTTGCTATCATTTTGTAACAGACCCAGATATCTATTAATAACTAATTTCTTAGCAACCTGATTCTATGACACTGAGTGGTTTGTTCAAACTGAAATCTTAGAATTAAAATCAATACACATTTATTTATTGATATCCAATTTCTGGATAATCTTTTCATAGGTTAAAAGTTATATTCATGCATCATACGAGAAGAAACTCAGTAAATTTCCCATTATTCGCCTGGCCGAATATGTATGCAAAAGGCAGAAATGCAACACATCTCTTATCATTGGATTGAATGCTAGATTTCCTAACAAAGTGAGATAATTCATATTGATTATTCTCTACAACAAAGATCAAATTTAAAAGTTGCTAATAAGTTAGTTTTACCATGTGTCAGTTCTAACTATAAGTGCATTTTATATTCCAAGCTTGTTAAGTCCACTTATAATCACATCAAAAAACTTGTACGACTCTCTTGACTAAAATGAAAAAAGTGACAGTAGACTGCTAATTTTTAACTGATTTTGCTTGTATTTGTTTACAGGCATGTATGATATTACTACAACATAATACAGGGTGATTAGAAAAAACTATCCTGACATATGGGCCCCTAACTATCACACCATTCACACAGGAAGTGAACAAAATTCTGTCATAAGATATTTTGAAGTATGCGCTGAAAAATGATATGGGAAACAGTGTCACTCAAACAGTTACGGTTACAGTGAGAAAAATTCAAAAATATCAAATGACAGCACCAAGTTTTTTATATTGGAATGTGATCTCGACTGTGAAAAACACTAAATAGCATTCCAACGGAAACTGTAGCATGAAAATCAATGGTAATAGATAGGTTAAAAGTGAGGACGATCAATAAGGACATAGAAGCAGCATAAAAAAAAGCATTTTATGGTGGTTCACAAATTCTACACATGACCGCCTTCACACACAATGAGACTCTGCATGCGGCAAATTGTAGATAGAACTGCAGCATGTAACATGGTAATAGGAATATCTTGTAACATGGTAATAGGAATATCAGTTCTGATGACATCTTTCAAATTAGATGCAGTTTGCAGACAAAAATAATAAACTTTAGATTTCAGATATCCCCACAGCCAGAAATTCATTGGTGTCAGATGAGAAGACCTTGGTGGTTATAGAAATTAGAAATAACAGCAGATAACTCTGTCACCAAATTGTTGACTTAAGATACATTTGACTGAAGGTGGAGAAGTGCCCTCTTGCATCTACTAAGCTAAAAATGGAGCATTTTGCCATTGCAATGTAGGAATTGCATAACAAATTAGCATGTCCAATAGTGAGCTTTTGTTAATATACGATTTTGCAGATCACTGGCAGTAACTTCTTCAAAAAAAATAAGGGCTAAGGATGAATGCACTCCTTGTAAAACGGCACACTCCCTTTTCCTTCATGTAATGGACATGTGCAAGCACATCATTGTGGATTATTCCCTGCCCAGTACACAAAATTTTTCAAATTCATGTTACCATTAACAAGAAATGCCCCTTATCTCAAAGCATAAAGGCCAGCTGCTATCTTCATCATACCAGATAAGGAATTGATTCCGAAAATCCAGCTGTAATTGATAGTTTCCTGCTTCCATCATCTGGACACGCTGGAATCAATACAGAAACATGTTTAGAATGGAGAGCAAAATCTTGCAGACAGTTGAATTTAGCAGATTCAGAACAAGTTAAGCACCACATGCACTTGCAGGATGAAATGTGTTTATAGTCTAATTAATATTTGCAATGTCTTCCACTGATCTCATGGGCAAACTGTTTCTTCAAATTTATGAATTAAGTCTCGTACAACTTTGATAGTGTATCGGCCTCGCCTTAATCCATGATTTCTGCAGTAAACACACAATGTCTCTGCAGTATTTTGTCCATTCCAGAAATAAATCTTTATGATTTTCCCTCATTCTTTCCCTGAAAGTGGGATTTTGTTTGGAATGGCAAAAAGCAACATTAGCGGGTCACATTTTGCACAATGCCTTTCTTTAATCTTATCAAGTGTGACGATGTCCATCACGACTGTGTCTTATGTAGAAACAAAAATTCATTTTTCTTGGTTTCTTCATTTTGTTTTCTGGAGGACTAATAAGATTGGGATCTCAGTCAAAGAAACAGTATGACAAGCGTAAGTGAACATTTATACTCTGGTGCACAGCAAAGACCCTTTTACTTTTTCCTTGTCTAGCTCCAAGGATTTTCGTACTACAGGTGCCATTCCAATGGTATTTAGTGTTTCTCAATATGAAGATCACATTCCAACACAAAAAGTGGGTGTTGTCATTTGAAATTTTCTTGCTGTAATTGTAACTGTTTAAGTGACAATGTTGTCTTCTATATCATTCTTGAGAGCATATCTCAAATTACTTTAAGCCAAAATTTCCTTCAGTTTCTTCGAATGCTATGATAGTTAAAGGCCCAAATGTCAGGATATTTTTTATAATCACCCAGTATTTACACATTGCTTTCACATGACATTTTGAAGCTCAATATAAACAAGTAAATATTCATAAAAAATTTTTAATTAAATTTATAACTTACATAAATATTTTTTACATTCAATTTTTATTTTTGCAATATCAGAATTGCATATAATGAATTATATATTATACATTTTAAATACTTGAAATTGAAAACTATTGAAGAAAATTGGAAATTTGAAAAATGTTTCAGAGAAAAAAAGCACAATCAGTGAAAAATATTGATTTATTCTGGAAATAATAGCATTGCTAAAATGTTGTTTCCAAATGAATTTAAGAAAAATAAAGATTGAAAAAATCCATTGAAATATGCTGTTCATCATACAATACAGAACTTATCAAAAGTCAGAATTTTAAAGTGATTTTTCTATAAGTATCATAATGAAAAGCAGTACCATGTTTAATACCGCATATAGCACAAGAGTAATTATGATGATTTTGGTGTAGAACTTGTAACATCAACAAACGACAAATTATATATAACTGCTACAGAAGTAAAAAGTTTATGTAAGGAAAGACACACATCAAATTATCATAAACAGATCACTGAAAAACAATATTAATACAAGAGGAATATGAATAAACATGCTAAAGTTGATTTCGTTGAACAGTAGATGCTTGTTTTTACAAACCTTTAATTTATGAACACTCACTAATAGCCAGTCTCTGATGCATAATAGCAAACACACAATGTTAATATTAAATCCTTTTTATAATCTAAGAATTTGAAAAATCTTTTGTGCAAACTTTCCATTTCTAACAAATAATTTTTTTCTGGGGTCTCCCACCCCTCCTTTTAATGATCTGATTTTTTTTTTATTATATTTATAAAAAACGACAGAGAACTTAATTTATTCTTAAACAATGCAAAGGTATGTGCTAGCATCTCAAGCACTGGGGGAAGACATTTGATGGGACAGAACTGAGTAGTTAATTAGAATTCTAAGATGTAAAAACCCAGAAGAGGAAAAAAAAAAAAATGATTCTCACAAAAGAACAGAAAGATAGTCAAAAACTCTTAAAGTTATAATTTGCAGTTTTTCTGTAGTTGATTTCATTTCATTTGAACAACTTAATTTATTAAGTTACATTTGTTGAAAGGAAGATTGAACCATTTCTATTGAGGATTTGTTGCAGTTAAAAAAACAAATGTGTTTATCAGTCAAAATAAAAAGGAAAATTTCAAAAGTAGTTTGAAAAATAAGATAAAAATTGCTAAAAAAAAAATATGGAATTTCAAACAGCCTCTGTCAATTTTAAAAACTTTGAAAAAATTTTCTGGAGAAAACTAAATACCAGCAAAAGTGCTCCCACTAGAAAATATTGCAAAACAACAAAGTATCCTAAACTGAAAAACTAGATCATTTAGCTGAAAAACAAGCAATTAACATCCCTGTTGATGGTAATGTCATTAATTTGTTATTTAACTGCCATGTTATAAAGCTGAATATGAGATTTCAAAGTATCAGATGGTTAAAGGTAATGTCCTAAAATATAAGTATTAAAAGTCTAAGAGTAAAGTCTAAATGAAAATATTTCAAATTTTTGTTCCTCTGATTAAAGAGATCAAGAATAGATGATCATATCAATAATGCAAATATTTTGAAAATTTATTGCTGAATGTTACTTAATAATTTTCAAGATTGTCAATTCAAAATTAATAATAAAGTTGAAAAGAAATATAAAATTAAAAAATATTTCAAAAAAACATTTAATCAATGAGACTCTTCTCCATCAGATTTAGGAAACCAATTACCATTCAGACCAAACTGTTATATTTCAAAATTCATTTGATTTAAAAAGTAAATAAAAATAAAACATTTTTTCCTCAGGACAAACTGAACTAACTACTTTGAATTTCAGTGAAAATTATCAAATCAATGTTATTATTTTTAAAATAATGCAAATATTTAATAATTTTAAGGAAAGAAACCAAGTAACAGGCTTCAAAAGAGTTTGACTGTTGAAAAAAAAAAATAGATGAAAACCAACAAATTATGTGATTATTGCCAACACTCAGAAACACTACACAGGAACATCATTAAATAAATGTTATTCCACATAATCAATAATAGTGAACTTGTTTCAAAACATTTGTTATTTCTGCCAAGTATTCCATGCTTGATAGAAATTTATCATTTATGCTTAGTTACAATGTATACTAATTTTTGTATCTAAAATAAAAACCAAAAATTTACCAAAATTATCCATTATAATATTATTACTCAGAATATAGCTACTAATTTTAACACTTACATGCTTCTCGTCAAATCTGTAGTATTATAAATCACATAACAAAGTTTTTTTAAAAAGTGATAAAGTTTACAGATAATTGACAAAGTTTATATAACAAAATCATTTAACAATTTTAACATAAATAGCTTAGTGAAAAAACTAATAAAATCCCTATTGCAATGGCTTGTCATGATTTATTAGCTCCTTGTTAATAAAAACTGATTTTGCATCTTTTCAAATTTAGATTATAATGATTTTGGATATTTCTTCCAAACCCCCTTCCAAAATAATTCCATCAAATATCAGCATAGCTTAGTTTCACATAATACTTTAAAACAAGCATTAGATAATGAAATCAAATATAAATACTAGATCTTAGGCTTCAATTTATTTTATTTGATATCATATTAGATTTAAAACAATAAAATAATCTAATCTCTGTAGTAAAATAACATCACTCAGTGAATTGAAACAGTAAATGAATATTTTTATAATTCATTTTCATTAGCGATAGTACCAGCTTTTAATAAAATATTTATTATCATATAAGATAGTGATTAAATAAATGAAATAACATCAGTTTTCATAGTAATTTGTTTTTAATTAAACAAGCAATAGCATCAACCTTTAAAAAAACATTTTGTATAGTGTTACAAGGCAGAAGTTAACATTTACAAAATATTAAGGATATATAACAAATTTTTATAATATAATTGAGCAGAATATGTTACTGTCCAAAAATTTACATTTTTATCTAAACATTAAAATATTATAGAAAAAATCTATAATGGATTTAAAAATCCACACATAACAAAAAATTTAATAAATATGTAACAAAAATATTTTGCAATTAAACAACTATAAGAGAAATTTTAACTCTTTTTGGCTATCCAATAAAATAAGTGTAACCATCTTTGATTAGTTTACTTGAATAAAAAATGGATTATCAATTCTACAAATGACTAAAAATAATTTCAGAGTTCTAATTCATTTAACTTACAAAAATTAAGACTTTAAACTTAAGACTTCACTTTCAAATTAAATACTTATTAACTTTATCATATACAGCATAAAGTTTGTAACTATTTTTAAAATTGATATCAAATTATGTTAAAATAAGGAGTTATCATTTAATGACTGCACTGACAACTAAGATTGAATTTAAAATTATTATACATATTACAACTTTTTTACTTATAATATTTTCAATTTTAAAAATTATGAATTCAAATATATAAAAATTAATCCGTCACATTTAACTCACCATTAAGTCGCCTACTGGAAGGATAAGCAGGAAGTTCTGAAATAAATAATTTAGTTTTATAACGAGAGATTCACACACATTTAAACACAAAATAAACAGATTTCAAATATTGGAATTTATTAAAATTTCCATTTAAAATGTCTTTAGTGGAAGTAAAAACTTAATTAGTAACAAAAGTCATGATGCAATTACATTCATGCTCATAAAGGATAATTCAGTAAATACCCAGAAATTGAACTCTAAAATAAAAATTTCACGTGTGTAGAATTATCACATACATCTTTAAAGTATAATATACAAATTACAAGTAACCACCAGATGTCACTGAAAACATGTCACAATGACAAGAGTGTAAGAAAGGGGGTATATAAGGAATGGTTGCAAAGAACTAAAATTGTTCACAATCACCTTAAAATCCTTTCAGTGCAATAACCGCATAGTTATGGCACAAAGGAAGCATTTGGATAATGTTTTATATAAGTAGAATTATTGGCTGTCTGGAATGTGGACGTACCCAGCTGGAAGTATTCGAGTAACTTGGAATCGCTCAGAGTGCCATCTCCAGGTTTTGGCAATGGTTCCAAAATGATGGTAATGTGAGTAGATATTACAGCACAGGTCGCTCCCAGGTTACAATGGCGAATGAGGACCACTATTTGGCAGTTACTACCAAAAGAAACAGACGAACCCGTCTTGTCAGCTTTCCTCAGCTACCGGTATAACAGTTTCAAGACGGACCGTGTATAGACGCTTAGGGTACATTGGTCTATATGCTCGCAGACCTGTCAAATACGTTCTACTTACTGCAACTCACTGTCGCCTGCAGTTAGCCTGAGTAGAGAGCATGCATTGGGGACACCACAACAGTGGTCTTGTGATGTTTTCCGATGAGTCCAGGTTTAACTCTCAGTCTAAATCTTCCCGGACTTTCTTATGGAGATGGCCAGGTATCTGTTACCACCAAGAGAACACCATTGAACAATGATATCTACTACAATTGTGAACTACAATAAGTAGCTTTTTGCAATTCAATATTTGATGTTTACTTAGCTTTGTTCACAACACTGTTTTTAATTACAATTAAAGTTCCCTGTTCAGTTTAAAAAACAAATAAAATAAGATTTAGAATCTTGAAAATTGTCATTAGTTGAACACTAAAAACTGATGTGAAACTCCTGTGTTACAATAAATTTCCTATTACTAGCAAATCTAGCAAAAGTATAAACATACACTGCAATAAGCAAAAACAATGCCTTTTCAAAAATATAATAAATGTAGCCATTTTTTAATAAAGCATATTTTTGGATATATCAAATTCATTTATTACACAATGGTCATTTTTTTTCACAAAAGAGCTAATTAGACTGGGTCCCACAGCATAAAGTGGATTCCAAATCAAAAAATATCCATGCCCAAAGTGGGACTTGATCCCACGAACAGCTGAATCACAGCCAGAGTGATGATTCAGCTATTGGAAATGTCAAAAGAATATCCTATGTCATAAATATTTTATCTTTACCACTGTAGGTATGCATAAATGATATTTATAAATGGTGTGAAATTTGTATACTTCTTCCTTAGAGAAGAATTCAAGAGCAAAATGTTGCATTGTGATATAGAAATTTTAAAAGGATTACAAATTAACAGTAATTATATTTTTAAGTAAGGACAAATACAGTAAACTGAATTTCAAAATCAAACATCTTTTATTTTAAGTATACAAGCAACTGACAATGATATGAGTTTCACATTAATCCATAGACATCTTCCATTCATTTTCAATTAATTTTATTTATAATTAGTCAAGCTGAATAAGGATTTCTTTTTTAAATAACCTTGAGCTTTTAAAAAAAACTTTTATTTTCTAAACATATCTAGATGCAAAAGTTCAACAGAAACCGGATAAGAAATTTTTCTCTTAATTGTGGAGTTACAATAAAAGACCATTCTGAAGTCTAAAAAGGATATAGCTGGACTTACAGATAACAAAAACGAAGAAGATACAATTTTGAACTTTGCAAACTTTTTTTTAGGGATGATGGCCTTTTAAAATTCATTAAACTGAATAGGGCGAGATGGCCTGGTTTGTTTGTTACATTTCATAAGATCTGAGTATTTCTATTAACATTATTTTCAGATTAGTTGATTTCATTATTAACTTTTGTGGATTCTTAAAAAATTTTCTTCCATATAAAATAATTGAAATTTGAAATAACTATTATTTACAAGTTATTTATACAGGAAAATATTCATCTAATAATTTTTTCATTAATTATTCAACATTAAATTGATTTCTAAGCTTTTTACGAAGAAATTATTTTACTGAAAAAGAGCAGAGAAACTTCTCTACTTTTTATTTTCAACATTTTAAAAGATTTTTGTAATGAATTTTAATGTTTATTTTTCTTTATTAAAAGTTTAGCTATTAAGAAATATTAGAAAAAAATAAACAAAAAAATTATAGAGAGCTATTAAGAAACAAAAAGTCTAATTGCCCCAACTACTTTGAGAATTTTTATTCTCACAACATCATTGTGTAATTATGACACATTACTGAGTCACAATTACACAATGAATGTTGTTATTCCAAATTTTAGATAAATTATCTTCTAGCAATCAAATTGATTATAAGTTAAACATTCATTAATTTATGCTTCTGGAAGTATTATTACAAGAGGTTACTTTTTCTTGTGTATATTGAGAAATAATCATTACAGCTTATCTGCTATTACAAAAATTATTTTTATTTTAAAGTAAGAATAGAGAGCAAAAATTAGACTCCAAATTCCAATGTTCTAAGCAACAAGATAACATAACTCCTGTAATTTTTTAAGATCATATTAAAATTATATATATATATATTTTAACTAAATGCAAGGAAAGACATTTTTAAGTGAATAATAATTTTAATGTCATAATTTAATCATTTTTTGCCTTATTTATAGAAAATTACATCAAAGTAAATACAAGAAATAAAATTTTATAATGCAATTTAAATAAACTTTTATAGCAATTGAAATTCAGGTTAATTAGCTTTGCAATATAAATAAATGATACATAAATAACAAAAAGAGCAAAACATATTATTTATTAGTATTTAAAAAGTTCTAGAAATAAATTTTACAAAAACATTTAAATATAAGTATAAAAGAACTGACAGTCACAACAAAATAAAATTTAGCTTCACTGCAGGTCAGGATGGTGAAGAATGATTCCTTATCAATTGGTATGATGAAATTATATGAATAACATGTGTCAGCATGTTTTTTACTTTTGTAATACCCCCAGCTCTTGCTTTTCATATCATTTTCATCATTTTTAAGGACATTTGCCACCATCAGAAAAAGAATAGGACATTCCAGACATCAGTTTCACAGAAACTTTTTGCTTTGTTTTAGTAATCAATTATATTACATATTTACATTGAATAAAAATATCAAAAATAAATATTTGATTAAAGCAAATTTCTATATCAATTTAAAATTGGATTTCTATCATAATTTTTAAAAAAATATTTTAACAAAAAGTAATTTAACCAAACATTTCAGATATCTATGGGTGAGTTTTCAAATAAATTTACATATTTGTACTTTAACTACACTTAAGATATCAATCTAATTTTAAATAATTAATCCTCGTTATAAAATTCGATCAAACTTTATTTTGATAAGGAATCAAATTTACATTATATTACACATAAATATACTGCAATTTATTTCCATAACTACCAGTAAATAAACTCCAAAAGAAGATTGTACAGAATCATAGCCATATACACTAACCAGAATGAGTTTTTATTGGGAAAAAAACAACGTTTTCAAACAGAAACAAAAACTTACCAGGTTTTTGCATGACTATTGTAATAAAGACTTGAGCATGGTAAAAAGCCGACAGTTGTGTTTGATTAATGCAATCGCTAGAGATAAGGTTAAGCTGTACAGTTAATATTATTAAATAACCGCAATAATGTGGCTTCTCTTCAAACGCAAAATATTTTTTATATTATTGATCATATAAAAAATCTCATTTATCCAATGCTGTTTTCATAAAATAAGTTTATTCATAAGGTTTTAGTCGGATTCTCTTTTTTCCTGCGATTTGAATGTTTTCTCTTATTTTTTAGTAGTACTTTTCTTTTTTGTTTAATTTTAAGAGTACGTTATTTTATCTAATCATCCTTTGTATTTGAGTACAATTTATATTTTCTGCTTGAGAGTTTCGGGTAACATTCTTTGTGATTTATATACATTTTCATTCTTGAAGTTTTTGCTCTGATAAAAGTTTATATAATAAAATCGTTATTTCTGCATCTGCCATGCTGCAGTTGTTGTATGATGAATAATAAATGAGTGAGTTTGTCTTGACATAAGCAGATTGTTCATCATTTGCAAAAAAAAATAAATAAATAAAAAAAATAAAATAAAAAAAAAACAACTATCTATTTCTCCATATTTATTAGATTATATAAACCTTCTTTAGTAATTGCATAACCCTCGAAAAGTAGATTGAAGCTTTTTTTAATTTTTCTGAACTGAGATCCGAAACACGATACTATTCTAAAATAACTTTTCCCCTAAAAAATAGGACTAAAAGTAATACTAATCCTAAAATTATTACTGAAAATTTATTAACATGCCATTGAAAATTTTTAATTAAGACTGGTAATCTGGAAAGCAGATCCGAAATTTACGGTGTTCTATTTATTTTTAAGTCTCTTTAATAATTGTTCAAAATAGAAATTTGTGTTAACACAAGGAAATTTGCATTAACGAACATTTTCACAGAAGAGTTGAATCTAACAACGGCTTATAATTTCAAATACTCTGTTTCACGAAAAAGGGGGTCCTCCCTAAACTTCTAAAAAGGCTTTCATGTCAATTTGTCGATTTAAATTTTGATTTTTCGTTGGCCGAATTCCCAAATATGTCAGTTCTCGCATTATACAAAAATTCTTAAGCTCCAATTTCCAATGTATCAGCTATGTGGATCAGCGTATGTAAAAATGAAACATGTATGTGAAATACGTTTTTTCTTTTTCCTCTCTCTCTCTCTCTCTCTCTCCCATTCAGTTCAAAGGCAATTACAAACCTAATTTCTCATAATACTCATCTCGTAATGAAGAAAAGTGATCTCTCTTTTAGAGATGGAAGATGATATAAATTACCTAGACTTTTTTCCATCGGAGTGGTTCAACGAGCACAACCTAGCCAAATCGACAAGAGAAGCGAATGTTCTCCTCTTTAAATGAAACAATAAAATCCTTTGCAATAAAATCTGATGAACCACTTGTATCTTCAAAACCAAAAGCTATTGAAAAGTATATCGAAGACAAGGATTTCTTGTAATAGAAGTAAAACTGTAAATCGAATCTTTCAAAAAAAAATTTTATTTTTGAATTTGGCCCAATTTTATCAAGATCATCTGCTAACATGTTAAGAATAACAACACTTTTTGTATCAGGCAAATGTCATATTTATTCCCTATTAACTTTTTGACATTTTTTTACATATTATCTCATATAATTTTTCGCAGTTTTTATCTTGATATACTAAGGATTTAAATTGGGACATAAGGCGTACTTTTAACTTTAACTTACACTGAAGTGCAAACTTTAAGAAATTGTTTTTTCTTTTGTTATAATTCTACAAGAAATCATTAGAGAAATATGAAATTTAGAAATGAGAGGAATTTTCAACTCAAATGATGACAAAAACATTTCATAGCAAAAATGAATACATTGCAGAATATGGAAAGTGTAAAAAGCTTTATTAAAATCATGTGTTACACTTGATCGAAATGTTTACCATGTATTTTTTTCCGAGGTTGTGATTGAAGGGTTGCTCCTTTTATCTTAATTTCTAATTTGTAGGATCCACACTCATCTTGAGAAAAATTGTTTTTAATGTTTCTCTTTAAATAATTTTAACGGCCTTAAGACACAAACAAACAAACAAATTCACTTGAGTAAAAATAATCATAAAATAACAAATAGTCAATTTTGTTTTTTTCCGATTCTTGAATATAAGTCGCATTTTTAAATCTACGAAAAAGTTCAACTGGTCCTAGTTTGATTTTCCACAATGTGGAATCAGCGCTTTAAATTTTTTAGTAATGATTCTGCTGATGGATAGTTTTTTAAAAAATAACATTTTAAATAAAACAATAATTGGAAAAAGAAAACTGGGATCAAATGCTAATAACTGGTGATATAGCAAATACGTTGTTAGTCTTTGCATGTGAGTATAAACCATCCATTCAAAACTAATTTAAGAAGATTACTTAGAAATTACATCGCAAATAAAAGAAATTCAACGACAGGAGATTATATATCCAAATTATGTTATTAGAGTTTAATTTATTATAAGTCACTATTAGATAAATTTGTCTTGAAAAGTTCCAAAAATAAGAAAATCTTGATAGAATTGAAGATAACTTTTTTTGTGTGACTCTAAGCAGCATTCCAGGTCGTCAGTATAGGGTAAAGAATTAAGCATTCATGATGCTAAGTGATTATAATTAATTATTTGCAAATATGGTTAACTTTCCTAATTTCTTATAGACTTTGATAATTTACTAAAATAGCATCAATATTTTACAAGAGTTAGTTTCAATGCACAAGGTATTTTGTGCATCATTTTGAAACAGACGATTTATGATCTAGTGGTTGGAAAACTCCTGATTATAAGCTGTATTGACGAAGTGGAGGGGTTAATGTCATATGGAGCGGTACACAGCACAGCAATAGGAACAGACTTCAAGAGCAACCAAAATGATTTTCGTAAATATGTTTCATAAGTTCAGAAGTGCCAAGAAGGAAATTATAGAAAGTGATGCACTTCCTTATCTTATTAAGAAAAGAAAATATTCGATAGTTGTATATACTTTTTAGTTTATCTTCATAACTTAATAAGTGTTACGGAAACGTCGTATGTAAACAAACAAAAGCTCTAAAATTCGAGAACATAATAAAAATAATATGTAAGCAATTTTAGTGTAATAATAAAAATTTTCATCGGAACTATATTTATCTGTCATATTCATAAGGCCATATTTAAAAAATTGAATGTAAATACTGTGAAAAAAACTTTAAATGGAATAATTCTATTTTTATAAACGTGAAATAAATTTTTTACAGAAATAATATTTTTATTTTTAGAAAATCACTTTACAGACTGATGTTTTGTAAAAGTATTTTATATAAACTGTATTATACATAGAACCATTCTTGCATCACATTAAAACAGACTCAGAAGCAAATTTTAATTTAAGCAACATTTTAAATACCAGTTAAACTTTTATTTTCACTCTTTAAAGGGAGAAGTATTAAAAAATTTAAAAACACACTGAAGATAGTTACCCTCACAATTGTGCATAATTTATCAATTTTTATTAAATTTTTGGTGAATTATTTACTTTTATTATTTTTCATATTCCTAGATTATATATATTTTCTTAATAAAAAAATATGTTAAATTTTCTTAAAAAATTGAAATGTATAATAATATTCATTTGAAAATTTACAAAGTTGGTTTGCATAGGAAAGCAATAAGCTCATATTTATAAATAATTTTCAGCCTATAACTGAAGCAAAATAACTTAACTTTCTAAATGTAAGCAATATTGTAAGTGTGTTGTTATAAAGCAATAATCTACGGTATATGCGTCGTAGTTTTAGTTTGAAAGGAAAATTAAAACAGAGAAATAAAAAAAAAAAAAGAACTTGAAATAAACGTTGAGTAATCTTTTAATAACGTTTCATTCAATGTTAATTAATTAAAATATTTTTTTAAAAAAATTCTTACTTAAATCAATACATTTTCTAAATTCATCTAATGTTATATAAATAACTTACAAACATTTTTAAATTGTGTTAAACACACACACATACAGATTGTACATTTATCTAAAATACTATAACTTGTGCCTAATTTCAATAACCAATAAACCAAATTTAAATTCATAAGATAAATAAAAAAAATTTACGCAATATCATTATCGGGACTTCAGAATCACATAATTTGATTTTGTATAAAAATATTTTATTTCAAGTTTATCTGTTGAGTAAAATTATAATTTGAAATATTTTTCCAATAGAAAATAAATATTTGACGATTGAAAAAATGCATTGAGTTTTTCAAATCGCCCTTTATATTGGCACCATTGTAGGAATTTTAGTAAAAACAAACATCATAGACCAGAGATGAGCAAACTACAGCCCGCGGATACAATTTTAATTGTCTGTCAGATAGAATTTAAAAAAAAAATTATTTATATATTTTACATTCATTTCCTTTTCTACTTTATTTAAATATTTTTTTCTTCCTTTTTTTCAAAGGACTGATGATTTTATTACTTTCTCTGCTTTTATTCTAAGAATCATAATTAAATGGAAATTACAAGCACAGACAGCTGTAATCGTTAAAATGTTAAAAGTGGGAATTCTTTGTTAGTTATACTGTAGACAGACGCCAACAAGCGTTATCTCTTTCTGATGAAGCAAGCATATGGCAATTCAATAAGTTAATTAGACATACATGTAGCAGACTGCGCATTTTAAGCTTCAGACAGCCCAGAAAATCAGTGTTATGTTTGCTTCATCTTAAAAATGTGAACACGAACTTTGAACTTTAGAAAGAATCATTTCAAAATTAGACTGACAGATAAGAATTTAACTTCATCCCTTAGAATAAGCACAACTCACTTCCAATCTTAATATAATGAACTTTTACAAAAGAAATCGCTATTTCACTCTTCTCATTAACATATTTAAATTGTAAAACTTCTATTTTGTTTTTAAAATTTTAGAAAATGATCTTGGCTCGCCAGCTTTTTTTAGTTTTAGCACGCGACTGAGAAACGTTAGCGTATCCCTGATCATAGACGTTGTCCTTAGCATGATAAAAGAGAAAGTTTAAAAGTTAATTTTCATAATATTACTATATTCAACCTTACAATAAATACCGAAATTTAACTTTTTGATTATTTATCATTGACCCTCTTGCAAACTTGCCAATCAATACGATTAGTGATTGTTAGTTACAATTGGTCTCACCAGACACAGTAGGTTTCGTTTGTTTGTCACTCAACGGTCATTTTTGCTCACGAGGGCTAATTAGACCGGGACCTACAGTTTAAAGTGGATTCCGAACCACTACTAACATCCATGCCCAAGGCCAGACATAGTAGGATTTAAATATTGAATTCTGATTTATTCAATCAACGAATAACCTATCTTATTGGAAAATTATCAATCAGATGAGCAATGAGACCATCAATTATCGTCCGTTAAAATAAAATTAGAACCAATTCCACCCCTTGAAGAAGCAAGATTTCAATATCTTTCACATTTATATTTCTTATTTACAGAAAAGAATGTAACAGCCATGAAGCATGCTTGACAGGATTTAAGACATTGTCTTTCATAACAGCGTTTCATTATGTCGAAGAGCACACACATATATAGTGTCTCTTCTCTCAATATGAATATATATAAGTCAAATCTTGAGATTGAAATAAGATGCATCAATGGAAAAAAAAGTTCATGCATCATCCAACTTTTGACTGCAGAAATTACTAAAATGGAAACAGCTCTTTGTCGCGAACTTTTCAGAAACAGTAATCTTTAAAGTTTGGCTTCGTGTATATGCACAGAAGTCACGAGAAAGCTGTAACATTTCTATTACACATAGCTATAATACATATTAAATCAAATTAACGACTTCCTTTTGTCGATTTAACCTCAATATTTAAAATATTCAAGAAGCCATAAGAATATTTAAAAAATAATTTAAATGTTAACAAAATATAAACGTTTTATGGATTATTATTCACATAAAACGTTTTAAGAAGTGACTGAAGATTACATATAATAAATATGAAAATAGTAAAAAAAAAAAAAAAAAAAAAATGCAGGTATTAGGGTTTTTAACAAAGTTTATGGTTTAGTTGTTGGCTTCGCCAAGACATAAAAATATTCATAAAAAGGCTTCCACATTAGTTAAATTTCTTGCTGCTAAATTTGTAGTAAGAAACGTTTTTTTTTTTTTTTTTATTTTTACTGAATAAACCAACGATTAATGAATACAAAATTAATGTGTGATTTAATGGTATAAAAATTAACTTTTATTGGAATATATATATGAGGTCATAACTAAGACAAATATAGCAGACCAGTTATTTATATTTACGTGTTGATTTTTTCCCACTTTATTTAGAAAACTAAATTATGGAATTTAAGGGTATCTCAATCAATACTTACATTGCTCGGTGAAGCAATAAATGTTGAATGAATCGCTATTCCCAGTTTCAAAAATGTTTTTCTAAATATTTTGGGCACAGTAGAGAAGGATTCTTGAAATATTTTGTTTCATGTCTTATTCATATCAGTATATTCAAAATTTTATTTTCTATAGATTAAAAACATTAATTTAAAAGTGAAAGTTTTTAATATATTTAATTTAAAATTTCAATGAAATCATCACTAAACAATATGGTTAACACAAATAATTTTTTTTTTTGATTTTTTAGAAAAATTTCTTAAAGAACAAATTTTTTTTACAGTATTAAGTATTTGTTTTCAGTAGTAAGAAAAAATTTTTTACAGTATTAAGTACACTGCCCAACATTGAAAATGCAACACTAATAAGGAGTGGTCAGAAAATTATGTAAATTTCAGAGTAGACGCCCTTTACAGTTATACAAATGATGTGAAATGCGGAATTCTTCAGTGCACATAGGATAAGGCGGTAATATTTATAACAGTATATAACAGTGGGTAATATTTGGACCATTATTGCTGTTTGGAAAATATTCGGTAAAAGCTTACTCTTGTCGTAAAAGATGTATGTAATCGCAAATAATACCAGGCCATCGTCGACGGAATCAGATCCAGCAGACAGAAGAGTTTAAGAGGAACATGGTGATCAGAATGAGAAGGGCAGATTAGTTCTTATGACAAATCACAGCTGTCAGACACCCGGGCGCGTTAACAATGCATCTGCTGTGGAGAAGATGGTTGGAACAAGTAATTGTGGAGAGTTTGCGCATTGCCGATCCAGCCAGAATGAGGTCAGTACGTGTAGATGGACGCGCACAGTCGGCACCGCAAAGCAAATCTACCGAAATGTGCAAGACACTGTGGATGCTCTTATATTGAGCAGCAGCATTTGCCATTGATCAGTTGCTAGTGGCCTGTGCTCATGGGATTCGTTAAGACTGCTGTTGACCTCAAAGTCTGAAATGGTGCAGGGACGGAATGGCACAGGATAATCTTCTCAGATGAGTCAGGCCTGTTTCTTCAATGATAATCACTGCTTACAAGCGTGGCGTCGACGTGAAAACATGTCCAAGCTGCAGCAACTGTAGAACCTTCTACCGCATACCAATGCGGCATCATGAATTGGGGTGACATTGCGTATGATTCAAGGTCACTTCTAGTTCGCATTGACGGCACTAAGATAGCCCAATGTTATGTGGATATGTTGTTGCCGGCGACACTTTCCAACGCCCTTTATTAACAGAATAATGACCGATTGCACATTACTGGCATCAACCAACATGCTCTGCAAGGTGAACAGCTGATTTTCTGGCCACCGTGCTCGCCAGTCTCTCACCAATCCAACAAGTCCGGGACATGATTGGATGTTATTTGCGGACCATGCAACTATTAGAAGACGTACTTTGGCAAATGGTTGACAGGGAATGGAGATCCATCCCCCAGAATACCATCCGTACTCTCATCGATTCTGTGCCTAGACATGTTGCTTCGTGTATTGTCGACCACGGTGGTCCATCAACCCAGACCCGACCTTGTTCTCGCTTTGAATTTATGCATATCATTTCGAAATACAGGTCACTTATTGTACATTGCTGCCTATCTCAGTTTGACGAGTTTCCTCACTTTCTGACAACTCCTTTTTGCTGTTGCATTTTTAATGTCGGGTATAGCAAATTGAAAACAATATCATAAATCTTTCAAAAATATGCGTATGTGTTTACTACAATAGATGTCAGGAGGTAGCAGTTATGAAATAATAACACACACACACACATATATATATAATGATTCCAATCATTAAGCACTGAATCCATTTTATAAAATAAATTTGCCAAAGAGTTTAGGTTTCTATTTAGTACAAGAAATAGATCATAAAATCATTTCTTGAAAAATTTTTAGCTAAAAGAAGTTTTTAATTAAAATTAAAAATAATATAAAACCTACACATAATGTTGAACATTCCAAAGTATTTGTCTACAAAAATATTGGAATTAATATATAACATACTCATAAAATGTATATAGATGGTATTCCATATAGCATTATGAGCCTTTGGTATAATATAATTTAGCAGCTTAAAAATTTTAAAATATGAAACAAAAAAACATTTTTATTTCACTTATGAAGCAAAAATTTTTAAATTACAAATAAATTCTGATATTAGAGTCCTTGAATGTTTTACATATACTTGTAATTGTTCAATGTTAGCAGTAAGAAAATAAATTGGAAAAGGTAAGAAAATGGAATTTTTAAATGACTCATATGAACTCTGCAATAAGATAAAAATATTGATATATATGTTAAGGTTACATGAATCCATTTACACACACACACATATATATATATATATATATATATACATACATATATATATATATAAAGATTGGATCATTGGATCATGTTTTCTTTTTAATAAAAATGCATGTATATTTTTAATATTGTATATTCATTACATTAAATAATTTTCAATAAAAGTAAAAAATACAAAAGCCATTTACAGCAATATATTTTATTGCTGACACCATATACTTATAGTTAGAAAAAGCAATTAAACTAGCCAATTGTTAAAAAAAATTAACAAAAATTTCCTCATTTTAATTATTATAATTAGTATATTTCCTTCTTTTACAATCACTTGCATAGAATTGAAAAGAAATTAGAAGGCAAAATTCAAAACAATAAATAGTAATACACAATATGAAAATAAATCTACTAAATTAATATATAACAAAATTATCAACAGAATTTCTAAATTAATGTTGCAAAAATCAAGGATTAACTTTGATTGCTTTACAAACAAAAAAGACACTTATTTTGTAAAAATTGTGGCTAACTATAAAACTAAGAATGAGCTGTAATAAATGCTTATCAATGATAATGGAATCAGATATAATTTTGAAAAGCAAAATACATTTAATTGTCAATATAGTTCAGCACACTGTCATTCTATATACTATGGAAAGGCAAAATTATTTTGAGAGAAATTCCTGAGCATGCTTAGGTCTATACACTTAATTTGTACTACTGTTACATCATACTTAAGATTAAGTATGTTCCTATTGAAATTTCAAATGCAATATGAAAAATAACAATATTTAACACTTATAATAAACGTCCTTATGTTAGATTATGTAATTTTGCATAAATACTGTTCATAATAGTTAACTACTTATCCGAATAGGACTATAATCAGCAAAACATTAAAAACTATTTCTTTCATAATGAACAATATTAGAAGGTTAAATGTAGAAGATAAGAACATTACAGGCACAGAAATTTGACTTTAAAACCAAATAATGAAATTATTGTAGGGGATGAAACTTGCCAGAAAAATTATTTTGATGTTAAAATCATATTGGAGGAACTTCTAAATTTTTAGGAAGAGGTGAGGAAATATGATCCAGGTATGCATACAGCTATTCTGAAAAATTAACATTCCTAATTTTTGTGTTTCAAGTATTTTAATTCGTATATCAAAAGTAATCTAATGAAAATATAATAAATTTCAAACTATAAAGAAAAATTAAGAAATTGACATCATGCAAAACATAGTAACAGAAGCATTGTAAGCTAGTGGTTAAAAAAATTTTTTAAGCCCACATGTTATCAACTTAAAATTACTTAAAGAATATTTTAATAAAATAACTGTTTACAGATTTGTATCACTTAATTATATCTATTTCTCTGTGTAAGTTTAAAGGATTAAAAAAAAAAATACATTTCAAATCGCTGGGCTACAAAAGAGAAATTCAGAAAATACACCAAAATAGCTAACTAATTTTTGGAGAAAAATAAAATTTTTTTAAAAAAATTCACAAAAATTTTATATTAAAAGTTTGCAACATTTTACATGTCATTACTTAAAAAAAACCTAATTACATAAATATGGTTAAATGTTGCTGACTTGAGTGAAAATTTATATAATAAACATATCAAGTAGGTCAAAATAAAGAATTCTAAACGAACTATTGATATGTGTTTTCTTGGAAAAAAATTTATTGCATTACTAACTGAATTTGAATATTTTGAACTTTAATAAATTTAAAAATATATTTTAAGTCTTTTATGAAAAAACTTTAACCGTTCAGCAAAAACCTAATATGAAGAGTCGAATGAGGCTTTATAAGCACAGTATTAGATACATACTTATTTTTAAGCTTTATTAACAAAGCAACATTTATAATAAAAATTTATTTAATAATCAATAATATTCACAGACTATATACAAATATTAAGTTGAGAAACTTCTCTAAAGCTTAATAACAAAGGTCGCTTACTTTAGTTCCACTTTTTTTTATGGGGTGGAGGGCATATAATTTATAAGTCAGATAGAAACAGCAAATGATTAATTATCAACAAGACTGAAGTAGTTAGTTATAATTAAATTGTTTATTTTCAAATCATTAAATCATGGACGAATTTTTCTTACAGAAGATGAAACAATGTCAATTACATGAAATATTTTGTAATGACCTCCGCTAATTCAAGATATTTTTCCTTTCAATTTCAAACCAACTGGTCTTATGCAGAGAAAAGCCAACCAACAATGTGGAGCAGTTATTATTTCTTACAAGTGAAATCACCTCAATTTGATTTGATACTAAATTATTCTGACTTCAATTTCATGAGCTGTAATTGATAAGTGTTAAAATTTTTTGTTTCTCGTGGCAATGTGTTCAATCTTCACATTTTTCTTTTTAATTTGTAACTTGTATGAGATTAGAATGTCCGAGGTAATAACTGAAGAAAAACCCACTTACACAGATTCAGCTTACATTCAGAAGTATATTAAATGCCATGAAAATGTTTTTCTTTAGAATAATAAAACACTAAGGCATGAAAGTGAAAGGGTCATCATGTAAATGGATATACAAGATTATGGAATGAAGAGAATGTTGGAGAACATAATTGAATCATCAATCAATATTTCATACAGGTTCCAGCAACTAGATTAAGTATGTTTTTAAATGGCTCTAAAACTTAATTATATAATTTTTTTTACTTATTTCATAAAATTAATAAGAGTAGGAAACTATTTCAAGTAAATGCTCATATAATAATAATTTAGTGATTGTGATACAGAAAAAGCTGCATTTTAAGTATCAATTAAATCAATAGTATAATAACCAAAATAAAAATATAAGTAAACCATTCATAATTCAATAAACCCTACACTCAATGGAAAAACTTTTATAAGCAGATAGGAGAGATTATGTATATCAATATATAATAAATATTTTTTTTAAATTACTATTTTTTTTAAAATTTACATGGCTGGTTTTAGACCAAATCATTTAAGAAAAATACTAACCCATTCACTGCAAATTTTATGGAATTTAAAATACTTCATAAGGTTTTAGGCTATTGATTAAAAAATAGAATTTCAAGGCCGTTAAAAATATTGCCAGAAACTGTCACTTTAACTTTGACTTATATAAATTTAAAAAAGAACGAAATTTTAATATTTTAATAAATTTTTTCCCAAAAATAGTTAAAGAGGATATTAATTGATGTTTTTAATTAATAGCATAATAAAAAAGTATTTGCTAATACTTCTAATTAAAAACATGCTGACATAGCAATACCATAATAGAATGTAAATACATTAATGCAGACATAAAATTTAAAGTGGCGAATTGATAAATGTTGGATAAAAAAAATTCTTATTCTATTTTTGTGACAGAAATCCATATTTTATTAAAAGAAAATTGCTAACGATTTTATTATAAATTAAAGATGCTCTCATGCAAACTAATAGTATTACCTACAAAAAGTACAGTAATGTTTGTTTTAAAATTCTTTATTTTTTTATTTATCGAATTTGAATATTTTTACATAATAGAGTTCCAACTTTCATTGAAAATATTTATATTAGATCACAAACACAAGTCTTAACAAAATGAAATTGTAATAAAATGTATTTAAAATTTAGAAAATATTTTACTTTCTATTTTCTAATTTTTTAGTAAATGAAAATAGAAAAGAAGCATATTAAAGAAATTATATAACATTAACTGTGATTACTAAAAACATTTTAGTATTAAAAAAAGTAACTCAAACAAAACCCGAAATCTAATAATAAAAACATTCAAAATTTGTGAAAAAATATCAAGCATACATAACACAAGAGAATACAAATTATATTAAAATTAAATTTTATTCAAGAGTTCTTTAAGTGTTTCTTTTACAGAATCAATAATGAAAACAAAGAAAAGCTCTATACATTTTTTTCATAAATGGATACAGAAAACTTCTAGATAATTAAAAAAAAATTGCAGCACTTCTTTTTCTTATTATTCATAAACAGGATATTAGATACAAAACAAATTTCTTGGATATAATGTCTTCCATAAAACATAATTAATATTTAACTTAATCACAAAATATATATACTTCACAAATTTTAAGCATTAAAGTCAATAACAGTATGTAAGCACACCAAATCATGAAGATACTTAAATAACAAAATTTTTCAATAACACATTAGCTTGTCTCAAATATACAGGCATTCATCAATTTGAGAAAACATGGTGAGAAATTGTGAAAAAAAAAAAATTAAAACATTAACTGCTACGATCAATTACAAGTGTGCCTTTTCATATTATCTACATTATATGCGAAGGGAACAAAAGGCACAATATTTTAAGTATCATTCGCAATTCATGTGCTAATGCTTGTGTAAACTTTTTCATTGAATATTTTTCAAGTAAGTTGGTTAAAGCCAATTAATTGCATTTACTAATACCTTGCCTGTTTTGAGTAATAAAGAACAATCTGCAGCGTCCACGTGTAGCTGTGGAGGGAGAGATCAGCAAGGTAGTGTAAAGCATTAATGTACAAAAAGATTGATTTGAATCTTTTAACTTCCAGTAGTCCACTTGGGCAAAAAAATACCAAGCAAATGAATGCCTGGTGTGACAAACATAATAGTTGTTAGAACCCATAATATATGTGCACATATGCTAAAATGCAGAGCCCTCTGGTGGTTGACTTAGCCTTTGATTTTCTTTTAAAGTCATTGCCCTGCGAAGCTCTTGAAGGACAGTTTTAATTGAGTAGTTTCTCTGCCAATGACTTAATACAGGCAAAGTTCTTTTATCCACCTAAGAAGAAAGTATTCTTAATTCAAATATAATTTTTTTTATCTAATACTTTATAATATCAATTATATCATTAAAATATCAGGTAAAATTACAAAATTAATTTTCTTTAATACACTAATTAAAAATATTATATGTAAATAATAAAAAAGAATTTTACAAACAAAAAAGAATTTTTTAAAATGGTGATTTTTAATGGTTAATATAAATTGTAATTATTTTTTAAAAACTTGTATTTATTTAGTTAAGTTGTCTAAAAAAATACCGTATTGAACTTTTCTGTATAATATGAACTATTTATAATGTACTTATCAAAATTACTCGCTCACTTAGTTTCAATGAATTGGAAGATCTCAAAACTAAAAATATAAACTGTTAATTCTAAATAAGTGAAATAAAGTTAACATTTAAAAGCAATGAATATTAACTTACCTTTGAAATGCAGTTATTTTCTTATAGAATTTATGAGCAACATATCAGACTTAAAGAGGAATAAAAGTAAATAATAATGAATGAATAAATAATAAAGATTATATTCTTGCTTTGATCAATAGAAACAGAGTGTTTGGTTTAGTTAAATGGAGTAAAATCTAAAAGAGAACAAGCTGTACCATACACATGAAGTAAATTCATTAGTTGCAAATTTCTAAAAGTAAGGAAATATTATAAGTGCAAAAAGTATTTAAAATTTCATTATAATAGGAGAAGTGTCATCTAAATGCCACAAAAAATAGTTAAATATATCCCTATTTTCATTAAAATTCCACTGTTTGGTGATCAAATAAAATAAAATCTAAGATTATTAAGTACTCAGACAAAACAATATTAAACATTACACTCAGTTTGCAAAGAAGTTCATTTAGAAATAAAGATGTATGAAAAATGTCAAATATATGAAGGCAAGTTAATCTGATATCTGCTATTTGGTACTACAAAATAATTAAGTGAAATGCAATTTTCCGATCTGCAGATCCTGAAAACTTTACTGTACAGGCAAATCAAATTTACAATTTTTTTTTTTTTTTTTTTTTTTTTTTTTTTTTATACGCGGAAGTAAATTGAATATAGCTTAGTTTCAACAATTGCATATTCTTTATCGGCAATGCTTACATAAATTAGAATTCAAAAATTCAATATTCAAAAATATTATTATGCAGTATAAAACAATATAACACTTCTAATTTTTTTTTTTTTTTAATAATTACAGAAACTCACTGCTGAGGTTATAACAAAGTAATTGAGAGTTAATGAGATGGTACTGATAAGGCAGAAGTTTAAAAACATATGTAATAATAATTGAAAACACAGGCTAAGCAACTTTTCTATTAAAGAAAGTGAATAGAAAGTCTAACAATCCTCATAAATTTAAAGGCTATTTTTCCCTTAAAGCAAAAGAACTTTTTTACTAATGGAAGAAATAAATCTTTTATTAAAAAGGAATATTTTTGAAAATAAAACATTTTATCAAAATGCATATAAAAATAAAAAAGTTTAAGAAGGATATCATAACTTAAAACCCAGAAATGATGGAATTAGAATTTTTTGTTGAGTGGGGTTTCTTTTGACACATTAAAGTTAATTTGACTATGGCATACAGTTTAAAGAGGTTGGAATATAAGCAACTTATATGCTGCATTGAAATAAAGTAAATGTTTTCAACTATTAATATATGGAAATTAAATTAAATGGTAACTAATACTAGCAAAAATAAATCATATCCTTTACAGAAGGAAATGTTAAAAATTGAATAAAGCAGAACATTTGACAAATTGCAATCATCAAATTCATAAAAAGTAACCTTTCTGATACTATATATTATTCAACTGTCTAGTAGATGATTATCTACATTTTAGATGGTTTACAAAATATATGGAAAAAACTAAGTTGATATTTTTTAAGATTGAAGGATCAAATAAAAGACTAAAACCATCACAAGTTGGCTGGAGAGTGCAGAAATGGATGTAAAAAAAATATGAGCTGAGGTTTGTTTGTCACTCAAACAACAGCTAATTAGACCAAGATCTATGGCTTAAAGTGGATTCCGAACCACTACAAACATACATGCCCAAGGTAAGATTCAAAATCACAACTGTTGAACCAAAGGCAAGAGATATAAGCTGGGGAAAAGAGAGATTTGATAACCTGAGAAAGTTTAGAGATACAACCCTTGCATATAGAAGGGTAAAGTGTTCAAAGGTTACAATATGCATAGAAATTAATTAAAATTACAATCATTTTAAGCATATTAAATAAATTGGAATATTTAATTAAATTTTCATAAAATATATTTCTTAAAATTAAAAAAAAAATTGTGTTCTTTATAATGGAAAAGTATATTGATTATGAGAACTAATGTATAAAAATTTTGTACATGAAATATTAATAAAAAAGAATTCAAAAAAATGTTCCCCAAATTTTGTTCACAACTGTTCATTGCTATATTTTTGAAATCAACAATAGTAAAATTCAATAACAATTTCTAATGTCAACGTTGAAAAAAAAAATTAAAACTTAAGATTTTTCCCTCTATTTTTAAAAGATAATTTTTTTCTAGTAAAATGACAAAATTAAAGTGTCTGAATACATGTGCAAATTATTCTAATAAGAAATAAAGGACAGAAATGCTATAGAATATAACTATTATATTAATTAAAGAACTTCCAACTTAATATACTTACGATTCCAGAATCACTCACTCCAGTCATCTTAATTTTTGAAATAAATCTAACAGTTGGAGGTTCATCAGGATACTGAAGACCACATTCCACTTTCAAACTGTAAATCCTGTTTTCATATGGAGTCTATAAATAAAAAATTTATTCATAATAGTACAATTATTTTTTGCATACTTGTGTTAGACTCAGATTTTTTGAGACAAACATTTGGATAGATCAAACTAAGATTATGGACAGGCAAGTGTAATTCTATAAGAATTTATGAACTATGATTTTTTTACATCATATTTATTTTACGATTTTTAAATAAAACTAATAGTGAACAACAACTCCTTTGATTATACATTAATCTGGACACAATTGCATTTTTCAATTTTTAATTGAAATAAGTCTTCAGTTTGGAAAAAAAAAAAAAAAAAAAAATTCTCTGTCTTATCTATGGGCACACCTCTAGATTCAAAATTCACTCTGTTTAATTGATAACAAAAATGGAAATATTTGAATAGTATCTCCCACTTGAAAATTCAGCCTCACCTGGTTTATCCACATCTGGCAAATGCAAAGTACATAAAAGATGACTTAAAGAAGATTAGTTTAAAATATAATTACAAGATGTGAAAAATTTCCAAACAATGGGAACTTTATTTTCTCCATCAAATAATGTTGCAATATCAGTTCACTTTCAATAATTAAATTACAAGGATCTTTGGGTTACTACAAGAGTGTAAATAATGGTATATTCCTAACTATAGATGGCTTCAATAAATTTAATTATTCTTTCAACAAGCTATATATAATATCTTTAAATATATGATTTTGGGGATGATTAGACTGTAACAAAACAAACCTTTTGAATATCTTTACAGTGTGAAGCAAGAAAAGACTAAGCTTTATTTACAGGAGGTAATAAGAACTTGATAAGTTTTTCTCTAGTTACATTTTGAGATTTAAATTTAATATCTTAATCAAAAGATTTGCAAAATATGTAGACATTTCAACATTCACTATATTAAGAAAATACTTTGAAAAAGAAACCCATTGATCAATGAGCATTTAAATATTTTTTTGTAGGAAAAGGCAGCATGTTTTTATACATTCATGGTTTTTTTTTTTAAATAATCTTAATCTCCTAATTCTTGATTTTTTTTAACACCCCTTTCTCTTGGAACATTTTAAATAAATCTCAATTAAGACCTCATCAAATTTAATTGGCAAGTTTACAGCATTTTTTGATGAAAGAATTATTAAATGAACAACCAATAATTATTAAATTTTTTTCACTTGGATATTAGCATTACTACGGCCAAACACAATACAATGCTCAAAAAAAATTTCAAATAAGTGAAATTCTTTTAAAAATAAAGCACTTACACTTTCCCTTGTACTATCTCTTGTTAAATTGGGAAGTAACAATAAGTATCTTTGAACTGTGATTGGTATTGAAAGTTTATTGGGGACAATTTTGAATCAATGACATTACCTCCATCATAATGCAGCAGAAAATGAAGTTTGTTAGAGTTTAACAAAAATGTTTTCCTTTTTTGAAGCTATGTATTTAATAAATACAGAAGTTTTAGTTACAGCACATCCATAGTGCTTTGTAATTTCATTTTTAGGAAGATTTTTTTAAAATGCTGACTAGCATGTTCAACAATACTGATTAGTATATATTGTGCTCTATCAAAAAATAAAATGTAACTTTGACAAGGTAAATTCTTGCGTATTATTTTAAAAGTAAATAAATATTTTAGAAGTGATTGCTGAACTTTTTGCTTTTTGTACATGGTTTGGATCTTTGATACAACACAAGAAACATTGAGCCATTAAAGATAATGAAATCACAATTGTAAACCATTTGAAATGAGCAAACCTGGGTTCTTTGGATGATGTTTTGATAAATAGAAATTTAAAAATGTAATTATTTTTAAAAGATTAAAAATATGATTCCTTAGGCTTACTATTAGCCATGGTTTATTAAACATCAGCAACAATGCCAGTCTGCAGAAAACGTGTGAAATAATCAAAATAAAACGAAATATTCTTTCTTTATTAACTTTTCTTATCTATAACAAGATTTTTTTTAAATTATCAATATCTTTTGTGTTCTGCAAACAGAAACGTGTAAAAAAATTCCACACTATTTGTAACAGCAAAAAACTGAGTGATATCAGGTAGAATTTACATACTATGCATAAAAGGTGGCAAGTTTGCAACAACAAGGTTTAGAAAATATAATTGTGAAAATGGAAAATTATTATCTGAGCAAGTATTTGATGAATATCAAATTCAACAGTATTTTATAACAAAATTTATTCTAAATTCACAATCAGTACATACATAAAAGAGTACTAGCTCATTCATCAATATGCACAAAATATATATGGTCAATTAAATTAAATAAATTTTGAATTTCATCTCTTAGTTGCATAAAAAATTATAATTGTACATTCACCATTTGGCTTTGCATATTATTAATTCAGATCTTAAAAAATTTTGAAAAATTTCTAAAAATTATTAAAAAGTTATTAAAAAATCTGTTTCTCATTATTCTAATATTAAATATATAAAAAGTTATCAAGAAAAGGGAATGTGGTGAAAGACTGTGTAAAGTATAAGTCCCCCCCCCCCATTTAAAGAGTATTCTTATTAGATTGAAAAAAAAAATCAAAATATTCACCAATAGTAAACAATATTTAGTATAATCAAGTCAGCTATTTTCACCAAAAGATATCATTAAATGCAGCTGTTTCATAGTAAGAATCTTTGCCTTATTTAATGCAAAAAGAGTTTTTATGAAATAGTTTAAACAGTCCAGTGAGTAAGTTGCAAAATTTGAAAACGTAATTTTTTTTCTTACGAAATGGTCAATGGGATAGTATATAAATAATTAAATAAGCCAACAATGTTGGTCAATAAGATCAAAATCATAAACATATGTAAATATTACTAAGGATATGAACACTATTATTCTACCATCATGAGAAGGCAGGTGAGATCTGTATCCAGTGGAAGGGTTCATTCTTTCAGAGGTTTGGACAGTAAAATGATCACGCAGTTTAGGGTTAAAACAAATTTTTCGCCTGTTCTTGACTTTGACGAAGAACACGATTTTCTCCTGTTCATTCTTTGCTTTCTACTTAGCCTAGAAGGTTGTATTCTCAGCACTCTTGATTTTTAGTATTTTTAATTATATTAAAACTGTTCTTTTCAGAACAACAAATAATGTCTCTAAAAGGGAAAACATTGCATTCTAAAGAACGTAACATTGTTAATAACGTGCGAATATTTTTTGAAAATGAAGCAATGTCTACTTCGCTGTCGATACCAATTCAGAAAGCACAGGAACGTACTGCGGCTGCTACTGGCGTTTCTCTTAGAACTGTTCAAAGAATTAAAAAGGAATCCACAAGTGATAGTAGGCTTTCAACTCCAGGGAAACAGCGTAGTCGACCTGTAGAATGGAATGTAGTTTTGGACAATTTTGATTTATGTGTCATTCGAAATACAGTAAATGAATTTTATGCATCTAATAAAGTTCCACCGATTTCCTTATTATTGCCAGTGTTTAAACAAAAGATTAATTTTTCTTGGAAAAGGGAATCTTTAAGGAAAGTCCTACATCAAATTGGATATTTTTGGAAACGATGCCAAAATGAAAGGACATTACTGATTGAACGGCCAGATATAATTTCGTGGAGATGTCGGTACTTGAGAGAAATAAAAAAATATCGAGAAAGCCAAAAAAGCATGATTTATGTGGATGAAACTTGGAGTGACAGCAACCTTTCTTTCTCAAAATGCTGGCAAGATGAAAAACTTGGTGTTTTTGTAAAAGATGGTGCTGGAAATCGATTAATTGTTGTGCATGCTGGATCGAAAGATGGATTTGTACCAAATGCCAAATTACTATTTAAAGCAGGCTGTGCAACAGGTGATTACGATGGGCAAATGAATTACAAAAATTTTGAAAAGTGGATACTAGAAAAATTGTGGGCTAACATCCCTTGTAATTCCATCATAATAATGGATAATGCATCGTACCATACGAAGATTTTGGATCCAGTACCGACGAAATATTTGACGAAAACTAAAATGTGTAAATATTTGAATGACCAAAAAATACAGTATGACAGCACTATGAGAAAGCCTGAACTGTTTCAATTAATTAAAATGAATGCTCCACCTACGAAAAAATATCACATTGGTGAACTTTTAAAAGCAGAAGGTCATTCCGTTCTAAGATTACCTCCTTACCATTGTGACTTAAATCCTATTAAATTAGCTTGGGCAGCAGTAAAGCGCCATATTCGCGAAAGAAACGTCGAAGCTGATCTCGGTTGGAAAACAATGAAGGAATTGACGTCAAATGCAATTAAAAATATCTCAGGAGAAACCTGGCAAAAATACTGCTGTCATGTAGAAAAAATCGAAGGAGAATATTGGAAAATTGATGTACTTGTGGAGACTACAATTGAAACAATGAATTTTGATATAGGATCCGAATCAGAAACTGATACTGCTTCTGAAAGTGGTACAATTGATTGGGATTCGGATACTTCTATGGATACTTATTAATGAAATAATAACTATAAGAAATGAAATTTTAAATTAATAAATACAGATCGGCTTTGGAAGTTCTCAAAATTTGGTAGATTTTTATAAGAAGGTTGACTTAGCCTAACAGATAGCGTTCTTGCATTCTGCGAAATGAGGAGTTTGGTTCTGAAATTAGTGGGTTCAAATCTGCATGAACCAAACTGAGTGACTGTGTAAGGTTTTCAGGGTTTTCCTTACACGTTAACGAAAATTCGGGTCACTTTCCATTAGAAAGACCTCCCTGAAGGCATTTTCGCTTCTTCTGCAACTCCAAAAACTATATTTTCCCTTGTATTAAAATATATTATTTATAAGAAATCTGTATGAATTTTATTTTTAAAAATTTTGAGCATTCTTTGTTATCCTTTTTTTACTCGATATTATACACAAAAATGTTTTGATAAAATAGGTTATATAATCAAAATTCTTAAAAACTATTTAAATGATAGATTTTACTGAGCAAAAATATAAATATTTATATTTTCTTAAATTATTTTAAATGATTCCATAGGTGCACAATATATTCCGTACGATAAATATATATGAATTAAAATAAATTCCACAACATTTTAAAATATTAGTATGTCGTAATATGATGAAATATATATCTTGAATAAAAAAGGCTGTAAAAAGTTAATTTATTACTTACGTAGTTTTTTTTTAGCCTAAAATGGCTGTTCCTTATGTAAAAAGTACCTTCATCTAAAAATTAACTTAACAAAAAGCATATTCTAGAAAATCTCATCATTCCCTATTTTCTCAAAAATTATTGCGTTAACACAATGAAAAAATACAAATTTTGGGCATAAAAATTATCTATCATTCGATGTTAACTTATTAGCCTACAAACAGTTTTTGTTCCTGTTCTTGTGAACAAAATAAATTCTAAAATCTATCTAATAATGAAAATTTCATGGCAAAATAAAAATATTTTCATTCTAAATGTTTTTTTAAAACAGCTTAATATATGTATTTATATATTCCAATTCTCGTATGAATTCTTCGACGAAGCATAGCACATACATATTTTATTTTCATTCTACATCAAAAGGTGCTTATTAGCCAAATAAGGTAACCTAGATTGAGGCGCGCTTTCTCTGCATTTCTTAATCCGCTCGCTTAATTGTTGAAATAGACTTCTCTGATAACACGTGACTCCTACGTCACACCCGCCATCTCCTGGTGGTTGCACTATAGCAATATTAAATAAATTTAAAGATAAGACTGTCAACAAAATTTATTTTCAAATCACATATTTTATTAAAAATACTCTACTGCATATTCCAGCATATAAAATCTTTAATAGTAAATATATGATCTTCAAGATTTAAAACATTATCTATTCTTTTTATTATCTTTATTTTGTCTAATACTTTCAAGATAATATAACTTCACTCTCTTTACACACATGGCATATCAGAAAGTCTAACAGATTTCATATATTTTTATGTTATATAAAAGTTCTATGTAGAGTCAAAACATTTTTCAGCATCATTCAATTTTCATTCAGAAAATATTTTTTTAATAAAAAATTCTCCTAAGAAAGCACTTTTTTTTAATAACGAATTCACACTCAATAGCCAGTTTTCACAAGAAAAAATATGACAATTTTACAAAGTGCCAAAAGATCATTATGGTTAAGTATTAAAGGGGAAAAAAACTCAATTCTATGAGATAAATCAACATCTTTTTCCCAAAATTCTTAAGAAGGTTTATGGCGGCATAACCATTTGTTCATATATAGAATGCTTTATCTTTTCTTCCTATGCAACCCTTTTTGATAATGTATTTTTAGTGCAGAGAGCATTAATATCTAATTTAACTGACAGCAAATGATATTTCTGAAGACCACAAATCATGAATAACTTTATATTTTAAGACATAAATTTTTTTAAATTTATTTGTAAAAAAAATTTATTTGTAATCATTTTTTAATTTAAATTTTTGAAATTGATTTTCTGATTTTTCAAATTGAGGTTTGAGGTTTGGTTTCTTTGTCGCTCAGTAGTCAATTTTTGCACACGAGGGCTATTTATAATGGGACCTTTGGTTTAAAGTGGATTATGAACCACTACGAACATCCATGTCCAAGGTGGGATTCCAGCACATGAACTGTTGAACCGAAGGCCAGATGTTCAAATTGAGGATCACTCTTTCCAATAAGAATAGTCCTACCAATACGCCACAGTGAACAGCACATGATTTAATAATTCCAATTTAATTATTTTCATTTATAAATAGATTCTTTTTCTTTAGTTATCAAATTTTACTGGTAATGACTGTGAAAGATATTTCTCAAAGTAATAAAAGAGAAAATTTATATATATATATATAAACGTTTTGAAATATTTAAACCATCTTGTTCACTAAAACTATAAAAGATATTTCTTAAAGTAATAAAAAAGAAAATTTATATATATATATATATATATATATAAATATTAAAACCATCTTGTTCACTAAAAATCATGTAATTTTTGATAGATATATAATTTAAAAAGGTTAACTGAACATAAAGAAAACCAGATGTAGCTTCGGATTGTTTGACGGTAGAATAAAGAATAAAAATAATCCAATCAAACATACCCTAGGTGGTCCGATGATCATACCAGTCCATTGTGTTAAAGTCATATCACTATCATCTTCTAATCCCCAACTAATAGTACCATCACCTACACCTTTTTGTCCTTGCTCCAATTCTTCAAGGAGCCGAAAATTACGAGGAACTACAACACCTATTACATGCATAAAATATTTATCACTGTATTAAATATTGTAAACAAGTTTTTCTTAATGAATATATTAAATAATTAAATAGTTGAAGATTTAATGAAAAAGATCTAATAATACAAATACAGTAATATAAATAAAATATATTTAAATACTAAAAATAAATAAACCTTAAATCTTATGAATTATACTTTTTACTTATATAAAAATAATTTAAAAAGTGATATTTATCCTAACAAAAAAAAGGTAGATAGGTATAACTATATTAGTTATGATCATGATAATAGATTAATAAAAATTAGTGATAAAAAAATTTGCAAAATAAAAAGGAGTAAAAAATGAAAATGCAAGACAATTTATAAAATTTTTAGTATCTTAACAAATGTTAAATGAGTAAGTGTATTTATGTTAATGTAATTCATCAAGATCAGGATTTCTGACATGATTAACATTAAAAAATACAAGTCTTTTAATTATTAAGACTACATTTAGCTGTCTGAATAATGACATATAGATAAAGATTAAATATAACATAACAAAGACATTTTTTACTTTTTCACATAGTTGGTATAAAAAATTGTATTATCTCCATAAATCCCAAATTAAAACTTTAATTTAAAAAAATTATTAATTATCATAGCAATACTTTTTACACTACCTTTATATTTTTCATGGCAATGTTTTATATCATAATTGAGATCACATATGCAATTTCAAAAAATTTTCAAAGCAGTACTGTCAAGATGTGTGTGTGACACATATATATAATTACATACAGGAGCCCTGAACTATACCAAAAGTTAACGAGTAATGCTCCTCTAACATTAGTAGAGCTAATATCATAATAACTTATTACTGCTGACAGATTAATTTTGATTATCCATTAGTAAATATTCAAGGCATATTATTATATATGAAATAAAGAAAAAATTGAGCAAGACAAAAGAACATGATTAAACAGCTTTGCCTTTATATAATTTTGGTAAAGGTATAGTTCATTCTCTATTTTATAATGCCAATTTTTAAAATATTAAAATTATAATGAATGAAATCTCTTGATTAATATGTATATATTTAACAAGTTAATATATTTAAATAATATATTTCAAAGATTTTAAAGAAAGCTGATTTAACGAAATTTACTTTTAATGCTATTAACTACTAATACAAATTTATCAAATAAATTTAAAACTTAGACTCAACAGTTTTTAATTTAATATATGAGTTCTGTGATACATTACATACTTGTTAAATTTCTAATACTTAATAACTTGGTTTAATTAAAAAAAAAACTTTAAATATACACATTTTAACAATTATAACAATTTCAATAAAAAAACACTTGGCATATTTCAATTCCATAAAGCTTACATTAAATATACAACACATTGTATATTTTCCACTATTTGTTCATTTTCTATACACTATAAACTCATTTTTTTATTTCCATGGCATAGATTTACTATCCTACTTAATTGTGTTTAAAGAAATGTCATACTATGAACTTAATATGAAATATGATACTGTTAAAAATATATGTGTTCAATATAAGTTCCTTTTTGTGAATTTCTAATATAAGAAAATGAAACATAAAATGTGTTTATTTGTATAAAACATAATTAAAAGATGCAAATAAAAATAACAAAAGAAAATTCATTTAAAAAACAAAGTTATTAAGTTTTAATAAGCTTAAAGGAAAATTTCCAAATCTGAAATATTTTATAGCAAACTTCTGGTGTAAAAGTTCATTATAACTAATATTTTTTCTTTCTTACTTTATTCTAAAATGGTGGTTATTATAATATTTACCATTTTAATAGAAATACTAAATTTCAAGCGTGTCATTTATAGTACATTAAACACTGCTCTTTTTATTTGGTTAAATTTGTAAAAAGGACTACTTTTTTCATTGTATTTGATGAAAGGAAATGTTCTGTTGAATGAAAACACCTTTTGATTCTAAAATTATGCATTTGATGCTAATTTAATATTAAAACAAATTTATGTGGTGATATCTGAATTCCGATTTTCAATAATACAACTATATAAGTATTAAAATAATTACTCCATAAATATATTAGTGTCACCAGTCAATTTTATTATTAATCACAGCACTAAAAATTACTTTTCAAATTTGACACATGAGTAAGAATTTTTAGTATTGTCTTATTATTATGAGAACTGTGTGCGCATTGTAACCTATATTGACTTGACATGCAACTGGCTGGAGTCATACAAATAGTGATGACGAAAAAATAATAAAAATTTAATGCAAATTATACAACCTATAATATATGAATACTATATATTTGCATACACTAAGTCTTCTTAAGAAAATATCCTTGAATACATGTAAATAAATAAAAATTAGAAGTCAATTTAAATTATATTTTAGAATGAATATTAATTTAAAAATAAGAAAAAGAGGAATTTTTCTTTTGAGAATTTGAAATTTGATACAAGATAACTTTCTGAAAAAATACCTTGTATGCAAATTCAAAATATTAATTACTTTGTAAAGTTGTTCATTATATAAGTCAAATAATGTAAACAGAATAACAATTGGAATTAAAAATTTCCCAATTTTTGAAATAATTTAATTTTGGAAAGAATTCAAAATGCACAACATTAATCGAAGTTATACATAAGTAATTACTAATGATAAGTAAATTATTTTGTTAAGAGTTTTAACAGAAATTATGATTTTGAAGATTTTGAGAAGGCTTTCAAACAAACTAAGTATATTCATCTTATAAGGTATTAAATTTGTGTCATGAATTTTAATAACTATAATTAACGGCACAATATTATCCCCACGAAGAATGATTCCGCAATCATATTTAATCACTTTAAATAGCATGAATAAATATAGCAATGTATCACATTAATTCGAAGATATTTCCTTTCTTAATTGGTGACATTTATAGTTAACTAAAAGTCAAATATAATCCAATCAAACTATAGAGAAAATAAACAAAAGATTAGTAAGTTTTATTCTAGTATTTTAATATTTTATTAATTCATGTGACAAAAGGATAAACAATTAATTCTTCCGGGAATATTCTGGTAGAGGATTGCTATGATTAACTAGCAAAATATATTAACTAAACTAATTATAGTCAGACAAGTTCATTATAATTTCATGGTGATAATTTACACATATATAGTTCGATTTCTTGTAATAACAATAAACCATTATTGTAAATTAATAATATTATATATCCTAACATACCAGATCCGCCGGTGGGAGCCGCCATATTTGCCTAACAATCCCAAAAACGCATTGTAGGGTCACACATGATGCCACGCAAAAAACAAATAATGCCAACCAAAGCATTCCCAATAGTGATTAAAATGGGTCTGATTCGAAATTTATTTTAAAATTTTATAATTTAAATTTTTTAATTTATTAAAATTTAATTCTATATCGTATTTTAAAAAACTCAGGTTCTTTATTTATCTTGAACAAATTACTGAACTAGAATTGGACAATTTGAGCTATATTCAATTTATATTTTGACATTATAATTTAATCAATGAATTAGGTTGACTTTCTTATTAGCGGAGAGAATAAAAGAAGATTTCAACATGCACTTTATCATTTGATGGATTTTTTTATTTATTAACAGATAATTCAAAATTTCGCAGTAATGTACAATGTATATTAGTCCTCTAGTGTAACACATAGAGAGCGAGGCATTTTGCACTCATATTAAAAAGAGAAAAATCCCTTTTAGGTAGTCAATCTAACGGGAAACCTTAAATGTGGTGTGCAGTTTTTCCCACTGAGGATAGAAAAGGCTGTGTCAGGCACAGCCAACATAAAAAAAAATCGTATTTAAAAATTATTGGTTTTTCTTTTAATTGATGAAAAATCCAGCAACGTAATATTTTCTCTTTATAGAAAGTACATTTTTAAAAACACTTTTCCCCGTGTTTTTCAATGTAAGAGAGCATTCTCGCATGTTTTGCAGATGGTCGAAACAATACCATTTTCTACTTTTTTAATATCTGAGACTTTTTTTTCGTTCTAATGATTCTATACTTTTAATTAATCACCAGATAATTCTAACCTTCAAATTACATCTGAACCCATATTCGAAAAATCCTAAAAATTTCGGGATAATAGAGAGTTTTTCTGTCAAAATTCATAGATGCTCATGCCCTAGTAGCAGAGGTTCAGTGGTATTATAGCGGTCATTTACCGGTTTCATTGGTAACTCACTTTACACCGAAGTTTTTGACCGGTCCGTACCTATTAACTTACAAATATGAAACGGTCACTCTTTTTCCTACCGCATATTCTGAACGACACCGTCGTCGGCCGCTGATAGAGTGGTCGCTGGACGGTGGCTGCAGCATTTACCATTGAGAATGAAGGAAAGTAAAATCATGCGCAGACTTATTAATAGGTCAACGCATGCGTGGCGGCCATATTTAAAAATCATAGTACTATTTACCTTTTCTGAATGTTTATTTAATATTTTGAATAATAACATTATTTGTAACAGAATAATTTAGTAAGTACTATCAATTAATTTGAATTAATATAAAGTATATATCTTTAAGATCTCTATTTATTTAATTCTATTACATTATTTTAACGAAGTTAATTTTTATTTTATGTTCGTAAAATTAAGTCAAAATAAGCATTGAAAATAATAGTCTATTTTAAATAACATAAAATTTTAATTTAAATTTCACATTAGTTTGTTCATTGTTTTTGTGTGTGATGTTGAATCCATAATATTAATAATCTACTATTATTATGATAATTAAAAATCAGTAGCCACCCTAAAGGGCAATGTTGATAGTTCCTTTTGAATATTTCTGATGTCTGCTATTTTTTAAATAGATTTCTTTTTTGTTATCAAATAAATGTATTTTCAAATAAATTTAGTGATCTAAAGCTTTATTATAGTGTTTATTGCAAAAGAAATTTCTTAAAATCTAATCTAATATAAAAATCTATCTTAGTGATAAACATCAGAATTGATTATGTATTATATTGTAAGTATTACCTATAAATTGGTAAATAACAAACGCTTATAAGTAGTTTCCAAATTTTAATAAAACTTAAAGTTTATTTATTTATTTTTTTTACAATTGAAATTTAATCATATTCTTATAATAATTAATTTTGATACAATAATACCTATGATTTCATAAAAAAATTTATTTCATCTATGCCTTATTTGTAGTGAACTGTTGAAATTAGACCATGTTGTTGAAGTCAATTTTCAGCATAGGTCAGTGTATTATAGTATAGTTTGTGTATTAATATTACTTTTCATATTTATATGAATAACCAAGAGTTTTATGTATGTATTATAATATGTTTATATTTACAAATAAATTCTTCTTTTGAACAGAAATTTAAAAAGATTGTTTTCTATTATACCTCTCTTTATAAACCTGAAGAAATAACTTCAATTCAACAGTTAATGGGTTTGAATCCCAGCTTGGGCTTGGATAGTGGTTCGGAATCTAAACTATATGTCCTGGTTTAGTTAGTTTCACATGCAAAATATATAACTAAAATATTTGTATTGTTTTCAGTATTTTCTAAAAATGTAAATCTTTTTAAACACTACACGATGAAAATGGAATATTTAGGACTAATTTATGATTTTTTTTCTTTCCCATTATTGATAGGGTAGAATAGAAAAATACTGTTTATATATATATATATATATATATATATATATATATATATATATATATATATATATATAACCAAATTTTTATTTATTACTTTTTTTTGTAAAATCTGTTTTTATAGTTCTATTTTAATAATAATTATTTATTTTATCTTATTTTTGTATAATAAACAACACTTTTTGTAGAGCAATATATTGTATAATATAATAGCAAAATAATATTACAAATATTATTACATGGAAAATAGTTAAACCGTATATCAGTGCCAATACATACAATGTGCAAATTTTGTATTTCAGACTGGCAAATATTTTTTTTTATTTCCAATGGCAGATTATAGACAGTTACAGCAAAATAAATAAAAAGAATAGAACAATAACACACAAAGATACTGCAGCAGAGTCTATTAATCTAACATATCTCTAGCTTCCCAATAGCGCTCAGTTATTATTTTATAACAACAGCAATTTAATGTTAATTTAATGTAAATTAATTATTAATTGCCACAAATTGTGGCAAATTGTATAGAGAGAATGGAATGAATAGATATTTCTTAGAAGGGATCTCCTGAACATGGCGGTGGCATCCTATATGAATTGCACATAATGAAGCTCCAAATATTTTCTATTGGAGAAAAATTATAAGAGACTAATGGGACAAATGAGCTTTCAATTGTTTTACAGAAATTGTTATTCATTCATCTAGAGTACGGATTTTCATTATTCTCTTGATAAATGTCATTCGGCGTCACCAGAAGAGAATGCAGTATTACCAGATGGAATGCGTTACCAACGTATTGTTGAGCCATCATATTGCCGATAATACAGGTGAGTAAAGATTTACAGACTATGACGTCACGTTTTGGATCTGTATAATGACCCTAGAATAAGCTGTCACCAGGTTCAATTTAGGAGTTGCAACTAGATTGAACCTGTCTCTAGATTATTTCCAGACTCATATAAAGCAGCCTTTATTGCTTAAATAAAAGCGTGTTTCATCTGAAAACAATATATCATACCATTCCGAAAGCCAAGAGACTATCTCTAATCCATGCAAATGGAGATGCCTGAGCTTTTGTTTTTTTCTTCTTTTATATGAAATAAAATATGATAGCTTTATTTAGTTTCTTTTTAGAGATGATATCTTAAATATAATTCGTTCCGATAGAAATCATTCAGAATAATTGAAATTTCCGTTATTTGATAATGGTTACAATCGCCGTTGTATTGAAAACTATTTTTAAAATATTGATGGTAATTGTTTGAAGAAATAAGTTTCTGTTTGCTAAATTGCAGTTGATAACGTTTCAGTAGTAATAATTATTTGAGGAAAATAAAATACTATTGGCAGTGTCAGAAATTACAAATATGCAGGGTTTATATTTCCTGAATGAGTTTCCTTTTCCTGCGAAAACGGAAAGGTGGCATATATTTCACGTGATAAGAGAATAAAATTGTAAAACATCTTACAGCATTCAACTCATTTTACTTTTCACTTGAAAAAAGGAACCACAAATAGAGTGTCCAGTAGCATCTCGTGAACATAATAATTTTTTCAAAATATCTAGGAACAACATGTAACAACAATATGAATTAAAACTTGAGAAATTTTAATTCATATGAATGTTTATAGATAATAAAGTGTAAGGATATTAACTGAAAAGAAAAAGCTTTTCAAAATTTGGTAAACATTAAATTACAATTATGTTAAAATGTGTATTTTCCTCTCTATTTAATTAAAGTGATTTTACTTGAATTCTGAAAACCATCAAAACCTTTTGAGAACAGATTTTAAAAACTCCCAAGAAATGAGTCAGAAAATTGTAATTTGAGCACAAAATACTTATGTTATTTTGTTAAATGAATAAATGAAGATGCAAATGTTATATTATTAATTAACTTTTGATCCAAGACAAAAAAGACTGTATACTAGTATTCGTGATTTGTGGAAATGAGTCTGCCGTCAATCATACGAAAAAATCTTTCCATAACTGATAACTAATTTCATCAGTTCTATTTAATAATGATTCCAGGTAATCTCCCGCGATTCAAATTTTACTTAGATTTTAAAATGGTCCATTAATAACTGCCAAAAGATTTTTTTTTTTAAATACGATACCCATCCCTAGATTTTTTATTGAAAAATAAGCTAAATTAAATGCCAATATGCGGGGGTGGCCAACCTGCGGCTCTTTAAAGGATTATTTGTGGCTCTCGATAAATGTACCCGAGTTTAGTCTTTTGGCTGTTGGTAAATGTACGCGAAATAAGATAAAGCTCTCTCTCTACAATTAAAATATAACCGAGTATCCTTAAATAAAAAAGGCTGTTTTCCGATAAATTTCAATATTCGAAACAACGTACTTATGTGAAGCATTTTATTCCTCTTTAAAATTCGTGAAATCCAAACACCCGATCAGTAGTAACTAACCAACATCTCAAATAATTATTATTAACTGTCACCAATTAGTCACCAAATTTTAAAGAACTATCAAGAAAAGTAAAATAAATACGTTTAATTTTTGATATTTAAATTCAATACACATATTTTGTTCTTTTATTTATGATTTCAATAAATATAATTTCTGTAAAAATATTTTTAATATCTATTTTGTATACCTTTTAAATACGTATTTAATTGCAGCTAACGAAAAATTTCAAATTTTGAAAATTGGCTCGGATTATTAAAGAGCTTGGCCACCACCCCTGGCCAATATGAATAAATATGCACTGGTTAAATGCCAATATTCAAAATAATGTAATATGTTTACTTTAGAAAATTAAATTTCCTTTTATAATATTAAAATTTTATATAAAAGTAATTATTAATTTTTTCAATAACATGATAATTTTTTTCATATAGCGTTAGTACTGTACACAAATAAGATAGAAAATTTTTGATCAAGATTCCACGGTAAAAAATAATCTTTAATCATTTTATAAATACTTTAATTATTTAAGAAAGTTCAATATTTTAAGTATGTTTTCAATAATTTAAAATTCTTTGATATTATTTGTATTTTAAAATTTTTGTTATACTTGAAATTTTCAAAAACGCATAGTATATATTTTGAAAAATTTTATAAAGTATGTGAAGGAATGTCAATGGAAGCCGAATGTGATGAATGCAGTAGCTTTGAAGATTATGTGGCATAAAAATCACAAGAAAAACTATACTTCTCTCAGAAAAATCATGAAATTTCTTTGTTACGTTTTCGTTAAGTGTGGATAATAGACAATTTCTCTCTCTCATATATTCATTAAGTGAGTCAAATAAAAATTTAATACATTGTAATATTTGATTAATTTGTTTATAAATTTAGATGGCAATTATTTGAGAATGGCTACAAAGCTATAATTTTGGAGGAAGAGATTATAAGTTTAAAAAATTTCTATTTTAGTCTTCAAGTGCAATTTTTCTTACTGATATTTTTGACAATTATTTTAATTTGCTAATTAATAATTTCAGTCATCACGTGGTAATTAAAAAAGATAATACTAAATGAGCTTCATGTATTGGTTGCTATCAACTCAGTTTTTAATCTTTTGAAAAATATTTGATGTTTAGGATCAAGGGAAGTATGAAAACAGTTCCAAGAATTACAGATCTAAATTTTGTAATAATCGAAAATTAAAAACTGTTTTGGATAAATACTTACTGTGGAAATACAAGTTGATCAAACATGTATTCCAAATGTAACAAAGAGAAACATTTAGTAATTAATATATAAGTGTAAAACAACATTGCGTGTGATATGATTTTAAATTTAAAAAATTGTCAAATTATTTCTAACATTTTAATTTTTTTCTGTTATAGTTGTTGCAATTATATTAAGGTATTCATGCCTAAAAAATTAAGTAAATAATTGCAAACGTCATTATGTTCATAGCATGTGCTTTATGTTAACGCTTAATATGCTTGGTAATATGATAAAGAGTATATAGTAGTGTTAAATACTAAATTTTCCCTATTATTTCATGTTTTATTTACAACAATCAAATAAGATATCATTTTTATAAAACGAAAATAATTTTTTACATGATATATATATATATATATATATATATATATATATATATATATATATATATATATATGTAATCAATAACTATATAATTAAGATAAAATATTTAAACTGATGACATACACAGCGCATTAATGGTTCAATATACTGAAAAAACTTTATGACTCTGGTGAAAGGATTTTCACATGCATGGCCTTCATCCTGAAAACGGTTGTAAAATTTACACTTGGTACAGGTAAGACTATCGACATTCATTAAGCTATTGAGGTTGAAACTCTAGGCTTTAAATAATCAACGTTTGATTATTTAAAGCCTAGCCTATTATTTAGAGTCTATCTTCCTCCTGTAAAAGATGTCCTTTACGAATCCCCAAGGGAAGAAATCCCGTGGCCTTATATCAAGCTTAAAACGATGGGCCACCTTGTCAAATCCATCTTTTTGAGAAATGGTCATTCAAAGAACTGCGAATAATAATACCCAAATAAAGTAATGCACTTCCTTGTTGCAAAAGATGTATCTAAAATCCTTCGAGTTGTGGAAATACGAAATTTTTTAATATGTTCAAATAAATAACAGATGTGGGTGTCTCTTTTCAGGGAGCAAAAAAGGTGAATGATGCTGCGTATACAAGTTTACATCTCACAATACCCTTTAAGGATTCCCTTTGTATCTCATGGTACTCACGAGGTTTTTAGATCCTCATATGCGCACATTCTGGAGACTTATAATGTCATAGAAATGAAAGTAAATTTCGTAGAAGAATAAGCGATTAAGAAAATCAGTTTCACCCTCTATCCTCTGTTGCAAGTTTATTCGTCATAACTAGGGCCATTGTCGTGCGTCAAACCTTGAAAGATTTGAGTTTTGTAAGCATAAAGTCTTAATATGTCTTCATAAGAACATTTTGTACAGTTATTCATTTATCTTTCCATTGATCTCACGGATGTCTAAGGTTTGTGAAAAATATCTGATTTGTTCAACATCAACTAGTTAAGTACGTCTTGATTTCATCTTATTTAAAACGCTTTCAGTTTCTAGAAACTTTGAAGGCAAAATACTGTTTCGCGATGGATTTTTGTTACCCTTCTGTAATTGCTTTGTGTTCGCGTTAATGCTTTCTTTTCAAAGAATAACTATAGGGTCTCTATGCTTTTGCCATTCGCCTCAATTTCTGATATAATAAAGCATCATACAGAATAAAACGTCAAATGACAAAGTAAAAAGTGAATATAACACAGCTTTTTTTAAATCTTTGTCAAACACAAAGTAGAAAAATATAAGTATTAATTATGCGCACAATGATATTTACATAAGAAATAAGAAAAGCATAAAATTAATAACACGGCAAACGATATTTACCAAAAAATAAATGATATTAAAATGGGAAAAAATTTTCTTTGGCAATGTTTACTATCAAGGAAAATCATGCGTTGTTCTATGTGTATATGTTATAAGTTAGTTTATATCTTCAACATTTTGTGAATTATTAAAAACCGAAATATGTGTCCAAACATTTAATAAGTTTTACGTATATGAATTCAAAATAACAAATTGTATGTATAATTAATGAATTACGATACATAATGTGAGTTAATTCTAATAATTTGTGAGATTGACCAAACATGAAATTCGTAAGAACAGTTAAAAATATAGATTTGGAACTCCTCTTTATCTAAAAGTTGATTTGAATAAAAATTTCATGAAAGACTCATGCTCTTTTCTTGTTTTTAATTTATCCTCTTCGCCTCGAAGGTACATTTATTCGATATTTTTCAATTTTTAATCTTGTAGCTCAAGACTTAAGAATTGATAAGAATGACGAGATTCAATAATTAGAATTTTAGCCCTGATTTTATTAATTTGAATCATCTAACTAAAAATTAATTTAAAGTTAATCAGTTAAATTTGTTAACTGAAACTAAAATTTCAGTTAACAAATTTAACTGAAAGTTCAAACTTTAATAATTCTAGTATCTAAAAAGTAATATAAAAATCATAATTTAGTATATTCAAGTAAAGCAACATTGCATATATATTTTTTAAATTTATAATTATTAACTTCAAAATAATAGTTAACCTAAAAAATAATATGTAATTTGGAATTTTTCAAGGTTAACCAAAATACATCACCAGATATTTCTAAGGATTTTAAAATACATATTACTTTTTTTAATCTGATACTTGCAGTTTAAATATGCAAAAAATTTCAAAAAAATTCTTATCAAGCCGGCCGCTCTTTTATTTCTTTATCATTGATATAATAGGAATTAAAATTTTTCCACACATAGATTATGAGTATAATTAAGGACTATCTTTTTTATCCTCACTAATAATTTGTTGAATAAACCTTGTAAAACATATATAAAAATCGAAATCGTGTTTCAGAAATGCATATCCGTTTTAGAAATTGGATAAAAAAATAACGCCAACCTCACGAGCTTATTTTGATAAGCTGTTCCAGACGGATAAATAATAGTTTTCGATATAAATTATTAAGTATATTGTCAGATATAGAAAATTAAAATTTCACTGAGTATATGTTTAAATATTCTAGATCTCTGATGTCAAATGGTAGGACTTAAGATCAATATTAATAAAAACATTATGTAAAACTGTTTCTTATTTATTTAAATTCTATAAATCTTGCTTCGCAGTATTATTATTGCAGTTTTCTTTACTTTTCGTGTATTTAGAGTTACGAAGATCTCTAATTTGGTTTATTCAGGCGAATTATTATAGAATGTATTCTCATGCTTTCTTTCTGGGATTTTCTCTCTTTGTTCATGAGAAATAATGAAAGCTTCATTTTACCTAATTATTTCGTTATTTGTTGGTAATTATTTTTTTTCTGTGAATTCATTCAATAAAAATATTTCAGTAGCTCAAAAAAAAAAAAAAAAAAAAAAAAAAAATTGTTTGCAGTCAAAACTAATATTGTCAGTTGTTCAAATAAAGTAATGAAAAAGGTTTTACATATTTCTTTCGTGGAATGTTGAAATATATATGTTTACATGAGAGATAAAATTGTATAAGCTATTTTTTACTAAACAAATAATTAAAAAAATCCGTATTATTTTTTTAATCTTTTATTTTCACATACTATTGTAAATTAAACCAAAAAATACTAATTGCGAACCACAAATTTGCTAAGCTATTTCTTTTAATAGGTTAGGATAGATATTTTACATATGAAATGTAATTTTAATTAAGTGGACTTAATTAAAACGTACTAATAAAATTTGAAAGTTGTAATGACAATAAGAAATAGGACAAATTTCAATTCGATTCCCATTAATTATGTCACTTTTTTATGTATTAATGCGTGTTTTTAAATAAATGCGTTTAAATTTTAATGCGTGTTTTTAAATGCGTGTTTTTCAATTTTTAAAAAAATTAGTTGTTTCGAATAAAATGTGAATTTATCTTTGAAAAAAAATATTTTCACTATTATTATTTAATTTTTTGATGCAGTTCAATATATATGAATTGATGTATTAGTTTAAAATTGGATAACTATAACTGCAACTATAACTATCATTAAAATATATAAATCTTATTCTAAAATATTACAGTGAATTGGTTAGAAATAATCAGGCTTTGAAAAAATTCTTATTCTTTCATGTGGTTGACAAAAATGAAAACTTTTCATAAGAAGTCTAGGAAAAAAATTACCGAAATGCAGATGCTGAATAACAAGTTCTTTTTCTTATCTATAAATATATTTTTTTAATTAGGTGTTAGCATTTTCTAGGAAATTACAAAGATAAAAGTATTTTCCAGCCTATATATATACGTATTTTTCGATTGCATATTTGCTCACGTACCATTTTAATAGAACACTCAAATGTTATATTATTAATGTGAATTTGTAGAAAATTCTTCCAAATCCATTATTCTTTTCGATTTAAAATCTTCAATTTTTTTATTGCATTGATCTATCATTAACTACAAACTTATTTTTTATTAATTTTCGGGATATAAAATAAAATGGCAGCCATTGAATAAATTAAAATGCAGCCATTGAAATTCAATCAGTTTGGTTTTGTCAGTCTGTTGATTTATTTTCTCTTTCTTTAAAAATAATTAAATTCATTTCTGCAAATCCTGAAAAATATTCGAATTCGAGTTTTTGTGTCATAAAACTAAAATAGAAATTTTCAGCTATTTATTTAAAACATCACTTTTTATCTGAAAAATGTAAAAATCGAAGCTTATTCCTGGTTATTGATAAATTTTTTCATTTCTGTTTCGATTGAAAACTTCTAATAGTAAGTAAAATTCGTTTAAGGTTCACTTTTTTATCATTTTTGCGCAGATATTTTATTTTTGAATTTATTTACATTCTCTGCTCATTTATTCCTATATTCTACATTTTATATTAGAAATTACCTCTTCTACAAATTGTTCCAAGACTAATTAAAAGTAAATGTTAAAGACTTAATAAAAGAACACTCTCTATCTTCATGAAAACACGAACAGTTTCAATATAGATATGATTGATATGCAAGTCAAAAAAAGTTGGATGATATCATAATTTTATTTAACTAATGTTAGTCTTTTCAGAGATAAAAATGTTAAACAGTGGATATAAAATTTCCCAGAAGAATGCACATGCAGAATTAGAAACAAAATTCTTAAGTAAACAACTTGGAAAAATTAAGTTCATAAAAATTGATTCCTTAATATAATATTTACTTTCCTCAGCACGGTGATTTTACAAATATTTGCTAAATATTTTAAATGTCTACTTAAATTTAAATATTTTAAATGAATGCGAAAGAAAAAAATCCTGATGTTACAAAGCTAAACAAGTAAAATTTATAGTGTTCGAAAAGTTTTTTTTAAGACACTAAGTATGAATTTTAAATTGCCACAATGGTTGAGGAAAAACACTCTACGAAGATATAAAATACATTTCCTTAAATTAAAATATTTTTTAGTCAATAATGCATTATTTATATTGACATGTTAAAAAATATATAACAAATGTTAAATGATTCATAAAAATTTTGTAAAAAATAAATAAATAAATAAAAATAATATCCATATATACAAGCGAAAAATAAATCAATCTGCCCCAATCTACTGCAAGAAATTTCTTATTGCAGTGACCTAGTTTCATATCCTTCTATCATATCAATAAAACGCTTATCGCAATTAAATCAATATATTTTATTGATTATTTTAATCTAATCCTATAAATGTACATTGTAAAAGAAATCTATCAAAATGTAATGATATAAAAAGATAAAACGAAATAGAAACGAATGACTTTGTTCTATCTCTAGCACTACTTTTTAGAAAATCTATTTGAAAATTTTCATATAATTCAAAAACAAGATAACTGTTTTAAATTTTTATTTATGAAATCAATTGTTTGTCAGTAATAATCAGATTATTAAGTGAAATGTTTTACCATTGTTATTCTGCTTAGTTGAAGCATGATAATTTAACAATATATATATTTAACAAAAAAAAAATATCCATTATATTTACAAAGTAACCCATACTATGATTATTTCATAAGAAATGAAAAAATCGATTCCGAGTTTTCAATTAGACAACAGCAGTTTATTTATTAAGTTTATTATCTCAATCTTCTTTTAATTTAAGAGGATGACCATATCCCTTGCCAAAGATGATCGTTATAATACCTCCTGCGTCAGAACCAATCATATGAACCACATTTCAATAGACTATTTTATTTCAAGACATCTTTATGGATTCTATTCATACTAAGTTAAGTAAGCTTGCTTCCATCTTTTAAAAACAAAAAAACTGCATTTGTTTTCTCAATTTTATTTATCTGACTTTATTAATAATACAAATACAGAAAAGAAATATAACAACTGCTGCTTAAATTATGAATTCCAGATACGGTATTCAAAAAAACATGAACTCCAGAAGAAAAATGTAAAATGAATTCAAGAAAATAATCTAAAAATCGTTTTCCGGAATAGCAAATATAAATGGAATCAGAATTTTTTTTTTATTTAAGTTCATTTAAACAGAAGTGTTATATGAATAATTGTACCAAATAACATGAGTTTGAAACATTTAATCACATTTTCTAATTTAGAATATGCAAACGAAAATAAATACATAATTAAATGAGCACAAAATTATTAATCTCTTCCTTACCATTTACTGTTTATGTATTTGAACTCAAACAAATCACTGATAAGAAATATTAACTTTGTAAGGAAAATTAATTCAACAATGCGGTTTTAAGTATTTAAAAATTTTACCTGACAGTTATATATATAAAATGTTATGTAACTTTCTAACAATTAGATTTTTATCACTTAAGTTCCTATTAACACAATCGTTCACTAAAAATTTTCAATTTGATCAGCAAGTTTTACTTTTCTTGGAATGCCCGAACGGTAAATTTTCACCCACTTTGTTTAAACACTGGTGTATAAATAAATATAAGATTTTTTAAAAATGGTTTTAACACATTTTATCTTTCCATATTTAATACACACTGTATTCATTAAAGCCAAAAATATTGTATTAACTCAAGTAAAAAAATACTGTGATTAAAATATTTTTTAACCAGGTTTTCATTAATAAAGTTATATATATATATATATATATATATATATATATATATATATAAATAAATAATTCCTACACAAAATTATAAAACTTTCCTCATAAATAATTCAATTTAATTACAGCATAAAAAATTTTGTAATATTTTATTTAAAAATATTAAATTTTGTTAGAAGTCCTTTTTATCTTTAGAAAAAAGTGATAAAAATTTTTTTTCTTAAGACAAAAAAAGTTACATGTCACGTAATTGTGATATTTGACAGTTGATAATTGAAGATGTCAAATTAATCTGCGATTCGATTAACAAATACTATACTAAAATTCAAATTTTAAGCATATTTTACTACATATTTTTCAAATGTAGCGTTTATTTCTGGATAAACTTTCTGATTTTTTGGAAATTTTGACTTTTATTAATGATAGTTTTCCAATTTTAACAATTTTTCCTTGTATTATTTTTAGACCTGCATGTATTATACTTGCAGGCAATTTTATTAGAAGTTTCTTTTTATACATATATAATTTATGAGTAAAGTCATCAAATCCTTAAAAGTTTAATTTCTACATTTCAAGACTTATATTTCAGCAAAATAATTTATTGTTGTTGTTACTTATGAAACTCGGGCAAACCAAGTTCGGTATACCTTTGGTATGCAAATTTAAGTCAGTAGGGTACGTCTTTCGTTTAACCAGAGCAACACGAAGGTGTTTGTTTGTCGCTCAACGGTCATTTTTTGCACACGAGGGCTAATTAGACCGGGACCTACAGCTTCAAGTGGATTCCGAACCACTACAAACATCCATGCCCAAGGTGGGATTCGAACCCACGAACTGTTGAACCGAAGGCAAGAGCGCAACACGAAGGTGAAAGTACGACTTTGTTCTAAGACTCCTACAATAGACGGCACCACCAGAGGATTCACTCCCTCAATTTTGACATTGATCTGGTGGGATAGGATATTTTCTCCAGACCATTATACCCATGGTAACTGTTCAACGACCGACTACAAGACTTTCGATTCCACAAATTTTACGAGCACGTATATCACATGTATTCGGCGGGTCTTTGACGACATTGGGTATTAAACCCTGCTCTTCTGGACAAAGTACCAATTTCCTAACTACTAAGCTACCATGGCCTCTAAAAAATAATTTATAACTATTTACACACAACTGTAAGGAGAAAAAGTATATGCGTGTATTTGAAAGTTATATTTTTCATAATAATTGAAAAATTTAATATTTTAACATGTATGCATTCAATCAATGAGGTATTCTCATTGTATTTAAAATTAATTCTTTTCAATTAATGTAAAACAAAAAAATTTGTGTCCTTTTTCATTTTTCCTGTCTTATATTTTACATCGTGCATTTATATAGAATACTGTTATCAGTTTAAAGCCTTACAAACATAGTTTACACTTTTACTTCTAACGGATACAAAATGTAATATTTTTATAATTTAATTTCTTACAATGAGTCATATCTAAAACACATAAAACCTACACAATATAAGATTCGCTTCATTGAACTGTAATAAGATAATTTTAATCACTTTCTTTTTGAGTTTAGCTCTCTCTCTCACACACACACATATAACTACATTTAAAAACTTACAACTAAAAACAAAAACTTCTAATGGATTGAAAGACACACTAAATGATTAGATTGATTTATACTAAAAACAATCAATAATTCACGTGGAAAATAAATAGAAATCAAAAATGATTCCTGAGGCTATATAAATTTTAGCATTTTAATCTTATTTTCGAATATTTTTCTATTATTTCAAACTGTAATCAAATATAACTCATATGGAAAGAGAAAAATATAGGAATATTTTTATGAACATATATATTATGAGCACTGTAACATCTATTTTTGGGATTTATAGACTTGCAAAATATTTCTTAGGCAGTGTTAAAAACGTAAATTAAATAGTACACTAATGTTTAGATCTGAGCAGTGATGCGTAGAGAGAATATATACATTTTTTCTTTAAATTCAGCAAAACATACAGTGAATTCCAAATTGAAAGATAAAAATATAATCCTTGAATTTACAAACATTTCTTTTAATGATTGAATAGATAATTAAAAAAAGTAATTTATACTTCTCCTGGTTTGATGATGATAATGTTGTGTCCATGGAGTATGTGCAAAAACCCTCTATGTTCCCGAAGCTGTCGAAGACAGCCCTGACGATCTTTCCAGCTTTATCTTTAAAAAGAAGCTCCACAGGATCCTCTATGCTGATATGTGTTGTGGAGACAGTTGGGCATTATCTGGGCAGTGAGGACAAAGCCTGGTGTAACTCCTTTGTCCATCTGTACAAATTCTCATGCCGTTCAAGAATTTTGTTCTAAGTCTGGCTATTATAGTTGAAATGGTTCTGTCGCTGTTTAACTCTGCCATGGAAAACTTTTTAAATTGCTGTTAATTGCATTGGCGTCCACCATTTGGATGTTTGGATGGCTGAGGAGAATTACAGGCCTCATTAGCGAGCTCATTGGCTACCTCGTTGCCAGGGATATCAACGTGTGCCAATATCTATTGTAAGGTGCAGGATCTTTGAATAGCAATGATTTTATGGATTAACTCTATAATCCACGACTCTCAGGGGAACCTGTAACCCCTAGAAAGCGCGTTCCGGGGCGGTGGATAGAGGAATGCTTCCATTGATTTCCTTCGGTTGGTAGAGATGAAATAAAATACTCTCTACGGACCAACAGGCAGAATTCCAACCCCTTTGGGGCTCTGGCAACTTTTTCCATGGATTGAGCAATTCTTCTGATTTAAAATAGGAATGTAATGAATCATAAAGTTTCGGAACATCGTTCTTACACTGTTGTTTTTCCCAATACTGTTAAATAAGGAAATTGTAAAATACCTGCTTTAAGCATTGAAGCTTTCAACCCTTTCACGATAAATCAATGACATATATTTAGTTAATAAGAGTAATAAGCCACTAGAAACTGATGCAGAAAAGTAATATATTTACTATAGTTTTTATCTTGCATCGAATACTGTGTGTAAAAAGTATGGTTTTCAATCACTTTGGAGTAAAATTTGAATAGTTTTAAAACACCCAAAACAGGTAATATTTTGAAATGTAAAACTGAATGAGATTTGTTTACTTAAGCCAAGATGGAAAAAATATATGAAAAAATAAATAAATAAATAAATGTTTTAATGAAAAAATATAACAAAAATTTTCAAAAAAGTGAACTTTTGGAAATGTACTAATGGCTTTAAAAGAAGTGATTTGAAAGGTACCATTAACGAAAACATGAATTTTAAGTCTGATTTAAATGATGGAAGTATTAAGAAATGGAAAAAAAAAACAAATTAAAATTAAATGGAAAAAAAATTGGTAATTTTATTTCAGGAAAATATATTAAGTTGATATGAACTTAAATAAAGGTTCAAAATCAAGTTGAGAAATCGAAAAATATTGAAGTGTTTTTAAAAGCAATGGATATGGTACACATTTCTGAATTTGATTCTAAAAGAAAAATTTTCAATGAATTCAGAAAAATACCACCTCACATTAGCACTTCCACAACCCAAGAAAATGGCAATAAAGCTAAAGAAAAAAACGAAAGAAATATGTGAATAAGTGAACTTAAAAATTAATTCGATGCAAACTTCGAATGACGAAAACATGGAATAGAAAATGATTGAAGATATTGAAAACAATTGCTAAGAAACTGACTTAAAAATCAACTTAGACTAAATTAGGTAATCGAAACATTATTTAAAACTCAGTGTAATTGAAATGTATAAGAACAATAAATTATAACGGGTAAAAAGTAGATTCTGATGAAAACGTTTCCAAATAATATAAATTTTAAAGTACCAGGATGTTCATTCAAAGCATTAAAAATTGACTTTAACAAAAATAAATTTGCTTGGAAAATTAATTCATTACTAAATGGATTTATAGAAGGTTAAAGAATATTTGTCATAATAGGAGTAATATAATATTAATGGTTTTGGAAGATGTAAATGATGATTATTTAGAGAAATGAATTTAGGAGATTATTTAAGTAATGGATGAATAATTTTGGAATTCATTGCAATCAAATTAGATAAAAGAATACATCAGTAAGAATGAAAAAAGTGATATTCATTACAAAAGGCAAATAAGATAACATGAATTTAGATAAGCGTTTTTGATTAGAATTAGAAACAAAAGGTAGCTTAAACAGAGATATATGAAGATAGAGATAATGGTCATTATTGAAAAGGTAGATTATACTATATTTGAAATTAATTCTGAAAGAACATACTTACATCAATTTGGAGGAATTTCAAAAATAAATTGTCCTATGATATATGAAATACAATATTTATTAAAATATGAAAATAAAAAGAATTTTCAAATATCTAAAATTGGAAATGTTATTAATGTTAAATTCGAAGAGCAAATATTAAAGTGCTGTTAATGAATTCGAATTAGAGAAGACGACTTAAAGTCTGGATTATGTGACAATATTAATAAAGGAACCAATATATTTGAAAATAAGAAATAATACACAATAGGAATGAAGTTGATATTACTAACGGAAAACATAGTGAAAACACAATAGGATACTGAGAAATTATCAGGAACAGATTTCGAAACAATAAAAGGTAGCTAAAGAAAAAAAAATCAATAATTATTTAAACATAAAAGACATTGTGTATATACTTCTGAAATTGGATAACAAGAATTCAGCCGATTTGGAAGAACAGTTGGAAGAATAGTTTTACATAATATGAAACAATACAATAGATTGAAAAAAAAAAATGAACATGAAAGAAATTTGCAAATAAAACTTCAAGAGATGGGGGAAAAAAGTTTTCAAAAAGCTGATTAAAAAAAAAAAAAAAAAAAAAAAAAGAGCTTATGTTCAGATTTAAATGGTGGCAACGTTATTCACAAACTTAATATAATTGAAATGAATAAGAGCGATCTTTACTCAAAACTAGTGCTTTAACTAATGAAAACCAGCTTTTTGTTTGGTGCCATTGCTTCACCAATTCTTCTAATCCAATCTCGCAATATCACTTGCAATATAAGAAAGGGTATTTGATTGGCAAAGATTATTTCATACACATTGATTTGCTCAATAATCAATGAGAAAGGTTTATTTATCAGCTTGGCTAATAACTATAAGCAATGCAAACATAATTTACTTTTTTCTTAGACTTCATTTCTCTTTAAAAACACCAATTTTAAGATACAAAATTTTATGTATCCTATGCAAAAAATGCATGCTCAATTAAGACATTTTTAAGACTAGGAACCACTAATCTGGTTATACTCAAATCTGGTTACACTTCCTACAATATTTTTCTTAAAAATTCCACATCATTTACTCCCACATCAATTTTTTAAACTCTCATACAAAATTCTAATATTACAGGATTTGTATACTCTCAAGTAAAGCTTCATTAATATATTTCTTAAGCGATTAAAAAATATTCTGAGAAGAGAACTAAAGCAGAGAATTTTCCTTTTTCAGCATTTAATGTTTTAAATTTTTTTTTGACAACCACTTTTTTCATTATTGTTGAGAGTACTAACAAGTACTTTAAAGAGAGGAAACTTTTCAATCTTCCTTTTAGTTTAATTTATTAGAAATTTTCTTTATTATTTAATCTTCTTCTCCACACTTGCTATATTATTATTAAAAATACTAAAATTTTAAGAAAAATACATTCTGATTATCAGAAAAGTGTCTTGCAATTGCACTTGTACACATGTGTAATCAGGAAATTTGTCCGTGAAGAGGGCTGGCTGTTTTCTTCTTAACCAGAAACAAAGTTATAAGTTGTTAATTAGCACTAAGATAAGTTTAATAAATAGTATTTTTTTAGCTACAGTATTTTCTGTTATATTTAAATTTTGTTTGCATGTAAAGTTAACATTTTCATAAAGGAATCAATTTCTCCTGGTGATTTACTGTGCTAGAATGTTAAAAAATAGTTTTAATAAATAATAATTGGAAATAATATAATTATTAATTATATAATAAAATATTTAAATAAATTGTAATAGAAAAATACAGGAATATAGAATTCAAAGCAATGAGGATTAAATTTAATTTTTTACAAAATATAGTAAAATTAGCTTGGAATGATTACATAACTACAAATCATAAAATTAAGTTTTTCAAGAAGTGAAGCTTCAATTTTTTCAGGTATGGACTAATAATAGGATTGCTTGTCAGAATGGAAAATGCTTCACATAATCTCAACAACTGTTAAATGGCATGAGATGGATGACTCATTTCTACTTTTGTAAACATATTTGTTGGGATGAAATATATGGGGAGGAAGTTTTCCAGGTTTCTTTCCTTGGACAAACGTACAACTTTGAAGACATATTTAGTGGCATTATAAATAACTATCAACTGTTGATAAATACCAATCAATATAAAAACAATAATCAAGGTTTGGAAAAGATATCTTGATCTCAAAGAAATACATTGAACAGAATATCAGTTAGTATGTTAGTCACAGTAATATAATGTGTTCATAATCTTATTAACAGCAGATAGTTTAATAAATCACAAGGATACAAAAAATTCCTGGTCAAAAATTTCAAAAAAGCATCTTAATTAGTGAATGAAACCTGGAATGGTAAAGACAGTATAGAAGTTTTAGTATAAATAAAATCTTGATGCTGCCTTGATTTCCTGCCATTTAAATATCAAAAAATAAACATTTACATACTTATTTTACAGGAAGACACACAGAAATGAAAAACCAATGTTTGTCTCATATTATCAATAATAAGAATTTAGTGATTACAGCTTAAAATAATATTTTTTAGATAAGATTACATTTATAAGCAATTAAAATATTAAATTTGTTTTTTTAACAAAAATGATTACACACAGACACACACATTTTTTTATCCATTTCTGGGCAGTCCTTACACTAATATGGACTGACCAATATAACTTACTTTAATTGCTTCAGTTTTTAAAGTCATTCATTTTAAGCAATTTGCTATTAAAATTAGTGACATTTTTGGTGGTTTTACAATTATTCAGCACATTGTATATATAATTATAATTTTCATTAAACTGGATGTCTAAGTTTAAACTTGGCTATTTTGAGTGAAAGTTTAGCATTCATTTCGTAGTTGTGAAACTTATATAAAAATTTCGATATATGAGATTTAAGTTCATTATTGTTTGATATTACAACACACGCATACAAACACAATTAAAATGCTATAAAATACTTTCTATATATTTTAACTTATGAGTACTAAATAATGATTAACTTATGAGTAAATGATTCCATGGATGAAAAATTTCAAGGCAGTCTTTATATCAAATTCTGATAATTTTTGTAATCTAGCTGAAGTATTTTATAATTTCAGTTTTTTTAGTATAATCATTGCAATTTATAGCTTAAAAATTCACAACACAATATTCTTTAATATATTTCTTAAAATAAAGTAATTAATACAATATTAGGCATAAAAACAAAACTTTTATGAAGGACAGAGAGGATAATATACAAAAATAATGATAAAAAATCAATACATAAAAATAAAGGCAATATAATTTTTAAATGTGTGATTTTATTTACAACATAATACAATAAAAATAAAAGCATAGGAAAAATAAAATAATTAAAACATGTACATGCTACAATAAAAGTACAAATAAATTATAAGTTCACAAATGCAATAACATCAACTCTCTAAATCTGAATATTTGTCATTAGAAAGTTCTTGCAAACGCTGTAAACGAGATTCTCCTCCAGCAAAATAATTTTCTATTTCTTCTAAAGTTCTCCCTTTTGTTTCAGGCAGGAAAAAAAATGCAAAGAAGCAAGAACACAAACAAAATGCAGAATATATCCAATATGCACCAAAATCACCCACAAGTGACTCAATCTTCAAGAAACTCTTTGTAATCACAAACACAAAAATCCATGAAAATGCTGTGCCCAATCCACAAATCAACCCACGACCTCTAACAGGTGACATTTCAGACATCATTAGCCATGGTATTGGACCAAGGCCCACAGAAAAACCAGCAATATATATTAACAGACATACTAAAGGAATCCAGCCAAAAGTAGACTTTAAGGAAGGTTCATGAATACTTAAGAGTAAATAAATACTCATTCCATTTAAAGACAGAGCAGTGACAAATCCAGATATATATAATGCCTTCTTCCTTCCAATAACATCCATAATTAAAGCAGCCAAGAGTGTAAATATAAACATGACAAGTGCTACAAATAAATTTCCTAGAGCTGGATCTACAGAGCTACCAGCTTGTTTAAAAATTGATACTGTATAATAAAGAATAGCATTAGAGCCTGAAAATTGTTGGAAGAACATTAAAAGTACAGACAGAAATGCAGGCTTATAAAATGTTGGATGTAAAATTTCATGAAGGGCTATGTGGGTTGAATCAACATTAAGACTTTCACTAACAAGTTGATTAACAGAAGATTCTCCAGTGCTGCCATATAAGAAGTTTACAGCATGAATAGCCTCAGACTGTTTGTCATGAAACACAAGCCAACGCGGCGATTCTGGTATAAAAAGTAAGCATATCAAAGAAACAACACCAAGTATGGCACCAGCTATTGCAACCCATTCCCATGGGAGGAGTAATCCAAGTACAGAAGATAAAATTATTCCCTTACATATAAATAATTGGAACCTGGAGCCCAGATTACCTCTCATTTCTGGAGTAGAAATTTCAACAACATACATTGGAGTAACAACGCAAATTAAACCACAGCATATTCCAGTCATAAATCTTCCAATGTACACAAAAGCAAGACTAGGTGCATAAGATATGAAAAGCCATCCAAGAACAAGCAGGAAGGAAAGATATACCATTACTCCTTTTCTACCTATTTTATCAGAAAGGTATCCTAAAAGAAAAAGAATGAATAATTAACATTATAATTTAAATAACCTAATTAAAAAAAAAAAAAACAGATAAAATTTTAAACATACGTATACTTTAAGATAATTTATTACTTCAAATTCAATGTTTTCAACACACTTTATATAATTTTCATTTAAAATAAAAAATAATGAATTTATATATATCTATAGATGGATAGATTTAAAATAGGGTGGTTACAAAAGAACCTAGCACTGCAACCCCATAGGTTTATTGTACTATACTCATCAAAAAGCCCTATTTGAAGTGACCAGTGACTGAAGCAAAATTCAGCAGACGTTTTACAGGAATTTCCTACAACATCCAAGGTTCAACCAAGTGTTGACCCAAGTGTTCAAATCTATGAGCAGAAAAAGTTTCACATTCACATAAAACATGTATTGAAGTTTCTTCCATATAATGATAACCTCTACAAGTGGGATTATTCGATACTCTCATTATGGTGAAATGTCTTTCAAGGTGGCAGTGCCCTACAAATAGTCCCACTGCTTTCCTTACACTGCTTCTATTGAGCTTTAATAATTCGTTTTGCTTTTTACTAGGACACATGCTATTTAATAGCCTTGCTTGTCTTTGATCATTGGCATTGTGCCAGTTCATAAACTGATGTTTTCTGAAGAGATCAAAATCGCTCTTTTTGATCAATTATTTTGAAATACCTAGCACTGGTTCAGGACCAAAAAAATCAGTTGTTGATCCAGCCATGGCCAGGAACAACAGAGTGCCCAGACATTCACTTTAAAGTAATGGAGTTATTAGGCAATCTGCAGAGTGAGATAGCATTCTCAGACAAGAATAGAAGTTATAGTAGACTTCTGTAAAGCTAGTAAAGCATCTTGACTGTCAGAACAGATAATTATTCTTTTGCGAGAATAGTGTGTGGAAAGCATATTCTACTGCACATGAGAATGGCAGACTTCTGCTTGGAATACTATTGTATGTTTACCCAAAGGGCATGATAACTTCATATCATCACACAGCTGGACAACTAATAACAACCGAAATGTTGGTATTCACTTTTGAGCCATTAGTATACCAGTAAGTACAATTTTCACTGATGGCAACATTATTCCAGTCTTTTCTCAAAAGACATTTGATTGTAAAAGGCTTATCAAAAGCATATTTAACAATCGTGTAATCAATAGGCATCCTTACAAAAGGATGACAAGTTATGTCAGCATTAAAGATTCCCTAAGACAAAAACCTGGAGTAGTCCTTCCACTGACCTGTATTTTTAAGCTTTTTCATGCTAGGTATTGCTTTTCCTTCAATACGTATGTAAAGAGGATGCATACGAAGTAAAAGTTACAGTGTAGATAGGAGAGTAGTTTTAATACACCCAGAGATAGCTACACAGAACATCCTTTGAAGTTTTGTTAATTCTGCCGCAGAGGTTTCATTTTTGATTTTAGGCCAGCAAACCACTGAGCCATAAGTAATAATTGGATAAATGATCATAGTGAATATTCAATGAATACTTTTGGGATTTAAGTCCCAAGTTCTTCTAAATGCATTTCTACATGACCAGAAAGCTTTTTTTGCTCTTTCAATACAAAAGTTGTTCCAACTTAAGTTCACACATATATATATATTAAATTTCTTGATAGATAATGCTCAGTTCAAGACTGATTCAAAATTATTTCTTAATAGAAATAAAGTCAATCAGGTGAGAAAATTTTTTGAAATTCTTAAATTTGAAAAATATTTAACAAAACCAAAATCAAATTTTAGAATGTGATAAACTTTCAATGGAAAATATAAATAATGCACACTATAATCACATGTACTGTAATGATAGTATTATAGTACAGAGAATAAATATAAAAGCATTCAATGGTAAATATAATGACTATTATGTGTAAATTTAAATATTATTATATGCATTCCATAATAAAAATGTGGTCATCAATAATTGTTTTTATGTTTAAAGAATCTATTAACTGATATCATAATTATATTATTTAAAAATATATCAATACAAAAGACAAATTATAGTGAAATGTGAAACAAATTATTAATACAGTAAAAAACACAAGTTATAAAATTTTTTATTAACCCATGGGAAGGTGCACTGAAACTACATACACGATAACACGTGTTGTGTCAACATCTTAGACAATATAGGACATTTCAGGCAAAATGACTTTATTTTTCCAGACTTCTAATCATTTTAAAAGTCATAATCTTTCCCTGTTGGAGATTTATGTTGCATAGAAGTTTCTTCATAATTTATTGTTTACTTATCCATAAATAAAAACATTTATTGATTCATCAGTTGATACATTTCTTGCATAGCTCTAAGACATTTCATTTTACTATAAAGACCAAACACAGTTAACCAAATTCTAAATACACATGTGTTGGGCATAAGAGACCCTAACATGAAAAATATTGATAAAAAAGAAATTCTGAGATGTAGAATTTACAAAGGTTAGAAAAATTGTTGACCATAAATATAGCTACTAAAGATCAAGATTGCTTTAAAAGGTAAGTTTTCTACATTTTCTTTTAAGAATGACACAGCCTTTAAGAATTAACATGCAAGCTTCTTGGCTAATATTTAAAAGGATTGATCACTTAAATTCTCCTGACTTAAAGAATTTCTCTGACATCTTTGGGTTTAAAAAAAGAAAAAGTTTAACTTAAATTTTATTATTAATGGTTGACTAAAGAGATGGAAAAAAACAGGATTTCTCATAAAACAAATAATAATTACTTTCAAATATCTTTCTGGAATTTTCTGGATATGTTGAATTAATGGACACATTCTATAAAATGAATGTAAATAAATATTTAAATATAAAAATCATGTATATGAAACATACAAAGGGATCACATTTTATTTAACTTTTTTAAAGGTCATTTGGTTTGGTTTCTGTGTCGCTCAACCATTATTTTCTGTACGAGGGATAATTGGGACATAAATTTTAATGTGGATTCCAAAGCACAACTTAGATTCCAGCTCACATATTGTTGAACTGCTAACCATTCGATGATAAGCTAGGTGTAGTTTACAAAGATTACAAAGAGATCTGACAAATAGCATTACTTAATTTTTTTAATTATTTAGAAGATGATTTCTCTGTGTTCTGAAGAAATGTTACTCAAAGATTCTCACTACTTAAAAAATAATACTTATTTATAAACATCAATATAATGCTCTAGATTACTCATTACTTACAACAAAATTTCAAGCAATAAAAAATATAATTTTTGGATTTCATATTATTAAATAAATTAGAAGGTAACAATTTTTAAACAGAAAGAAAAATTTCTTTAAAATTACTTTCAAGACATTTATTCCAAATTCAGTTGATTCAAAATAAAACCATTTTTCTATAACCAGAAATAAAGTGACATATAAATAATTTTAACAATAAAACATTAAATTTCTATAAAAACAGTATGTTCAACAAATAAATGTATTTTCCAACTTTTTCATTTTAAAAAAATTTTCCAGAAAAATATCAGATTCTATGTTTGGAAATACATATTAAAAAAGTAGGCAAATCTTTGTGTGACAAAATACATTTTTCTATAAATTATTAAATATTTTAAGCAGTTTATATCAAAATGTTTAATTTTATTATGTAATATTTACAGAAAGTGAAAACACAGAAAAAAAATTTATTTTAAGCAAGAATAAATCTTCTGTATTAAAACAAAAATAAGACATTTACTTATAGAATTAAGGTGCATTAACATTTCAAAATGTATGAAATTGTATTCTGTAGTTTGCTATAACTATAGTTCAATTTTAATTTAAGTATCAGTATTTTTAGCTCATTTATATTTACTGTCAAGATACTAAAAAAAAATCAAAAATGTAAATAAGTGTTCTTCATTTAATTTAATAAATAGATTGATTTATATTCTAAAAATAAAATGATTTTATAATTTTTAATTTAAAGAATCCATATAAGTATTATGCACTTGGAAATCATTTAACATGAATCTTTAAAAACTAATTATTATGTCAACAAATCCATGGCAATTATAATAATTAGATCATATTCCATTTCATAAATTTTTCTTTTAATATCAACATGAAAACATTATCAGTCATTATAAGAAATATTTCAAAAACAAATCAAAATTTACAGAAAATAGAAAAAATTTTTTTCTTTAAAAGATTTCAGTTTATTTGAGTTACATTAGCATTAAGGATAATCTATGATTAATTGATCAATAATTACACGGTAAAACTAAAATTCAATAAAATTAATACTCAGTTTTTTATTTTTTATGATGATATATAAGAATAATTTTGAAATTGATGACAAAGAGAATGAATTTATTAATCTCCCATTATATATATATATGACATAAAATCTATTTTGCTAAATAAAAGAGAAGCGTGCAGAGGGTAAAATGCACCAAGAATGCGATAAAAAGCGCCAGACTGGTTTACTGGTTCAGATTATATAGATATGACATGCTTTTCATTTTACATGCGCGTTTTGTATGTAACCCTTGAAACTATTAGAGAATAATCTTGAAGCATTGAGTTTTGGTATTCGATTTTTGGAATTTTTGTGTTGCTTGAAAAAATTAATAAGTATGGATGAGGATATATTAACTTTATGTTTTCCCAGAGTATGTATGGAGAAAGAATCATCAGGAAAGCATAATAGATATTTTAGAAGCGATAAAAACTGTATATTCGCCAAAAAGTAACGATTCAGAGATCAGTGAAGATTAGGTGAGTTATTTTAGTTTTTCATTACCATTTTATTCATATTTATAAATTTAAGTTTTTATAAAAATGAATGTTTAAAAGTTATGTGTATTGCATTTTTCATGTTACTGTTAGAATGTGCTGGGTATTTAAATTTCTTTAATGTAGGAGTAACTGCTCGTTATATTAAAATTCGAGTTTAAACAAAAAATGAAATTTGTTAACGTTTGAAATTTAGCTTTATTTCCCGGTTGGCACTGTAGTAAATAGCGCTACACTGATATTTTTTTTCTTTTTTTAAAAGGTGGGCACCATTGCTTGATATATTAAAAATTTTGCTTCTATTTATTAGAATTTTAAAACTTCTACAATATTTAGTTATAATGAAATATTAAAAATTTTAATATTTTGAATTCGGAAAAACACACGATTTCAAAGCTGAAGTTCGAATGCGATAGTTATTGGTTGATGGCTATCGCGCATAACGACGTAATTTAGATTGGCGACAAAGCTATAGAGTGCTTGGCGAGAAAATTTGAAATCGCGCCAATCTTGTACAGGTCTGTCGTCATCTACCACCTATTTAAACCATGATAAATATAAATTTCTAATTGAAATTTTATAAAAAGTATTTTGTTAGTGAATAATGAAATATTTTTAATGAAACATATTTAGAGCAGTTTGCAATAGGAAAATATGGTGAATTTTTTTTTAAATAATTAGTAAGATTTACATTATTTTTAGTTTACATATATTAATTATAATAAAGAATATTTTTTTTTATGAACATAATCTATAACTTTCATGAATATAAAAAGAAATTTCTATTTTTAAATTCTCACAATTTCTTGCATTATATTAAAACCTACCAGCAAATAATCCACCAAGTATCGCACCAAGTGGTAGAATGCTACCAATCCAAGAGACTTCATCATCATCAGGATTTAGTTTCCCTGTCTTTTTCATACTTTCAGTGGCAGCTGATGAATAAGTAGATGCAATGCCTACAGTCACAGCATTTAACAAAGCTGATGAAGTGACTAAAAACAGTTTCCTATTCCCCATAATGAAATTCTGTAAAATATACATAAATAATTTAAATTCATTGACAACATAAGTAGGTAGTATTAAATGATATCCTTGATGATGAAGCATACATTAATAGTAATATACAACACATTAAATAGTTATTCTAAATTACTTTAATTTTGAAAGCTTAAAGTTGCTCACACATAATTTGTTAATAGCATTCTTAATAATTATAGATTAATAACATGGTTGAGAATAAAAACTTTAGTTTGACTTTAAGGTTTATTTGGCTAATCTCTTTTGGATTTTAGAACCATGGGTGAACTTAAGCATTTACTATGAACAACTTTTAAACATTTTATTTTTAACAATCACTTAACTTTGCATTTTTAACATATTTAAATATTTTTTAAGATTTAACTTTCATAATTAAGGTTTATAATTTAATATTTATCTCCTGGAGTTTTACTAAAAATATTTTCTTGATATCACAATCTTTATGCATTCTTGTTAGATGATCTCAGTATATTTAATTTCCTGTATTTAGATAAATTTAATTATGAAAAGTTACATAACAGATAGAACTTATTTTTGTTAAATCTAATATATAGATTGTAGTTTAACAATAAACTGACATCACACTTTTAACTCATACTTTATGGTATTGCATACATTTTGCATTTTTTAATGAATAACACATTTAGAAAAATTTTGTAAATAAATGGCAGATGAGATTAAGATTCTACAGAATATTTTGCTTCTGATATTATTCGACCGGATTCTTTGCTTTTTAAAAAACAGATAATTTTAATGTGATTATAAAAAGTATTTCAATTAGGAATAGGCATTTCAAATAGAAATCCATTTTTTTAATATTATTTATAAAATGTTGAATAATTAATCAAAGTTTGTTATTTCTTTGCAGGCATTCAAAAAAAAAAAAAAAATTCTAATGTTTTAAGGAAACAAGGTGTTAATATATTAGGTGATATTAAATAATTTAGCAATATTGCAACTTTTAAATTTCCAGTTATAAATTTTATGGTAGTAGCTATTAAATGAGATTAAAAATACCTTAAGTCTTTTGAAGAAAGATAAATCCTGTATTTTATAGCAATAACATAAGTATTAAAAATCTTTTCTTTGAATTCTGTATTTGAAATCACCAAGTTAGCATACACTCTAAGAATTCACCTTCAATCAATTTAAAAATAAAAAAGTGCAATAATTACAAAAATATATTACACAAAATATTAAAATAGGAAATTTGATTATCATAAAATTTGCTACTAGTATTTGTGATTTATGTACAGAATTCCCTTTTATGAATATCTAGTTTTATATTGATATAATAAAGATTATTTCTATATCCCTTTGGTTAACATAATTTTAAAGTTCGTAAACTAAAAATTTCTGCATTTTAAGTCTACACTATAAAAAATTAGATTATAAATATCCAATACAATATACATCTTATCCAATACAATATAAATCTTAAGAATTTATTAAAGCAATGTTAATATATTTTTATTTGACTTTATTAGATGACATTAAAACAGAGATATGAGTGGAATCGAAAATAAAAATATGTAATTCATTTTCTGAAATGGAATTTATAATGATTGTATGAAATGAAATTTATATGTGGAAATTATTTTAGTACTTAATTCTAAAATCATTATTAATTTCTCTTATTTGGTTGCCTGCATAAAGAAGGGAAAAAACTGCTATGCTTTCTTTTCTCAAAGATCTGATAATATCTTAATGATCAAAAAATATAATATAGATAAAAATATTGCATTAAAAATTTGAATGCAATCTGAAAATTAGCTTAAATTTGCATTATTAATTATCTGATGATTTTCTTTTTATATTTACAAAATGGTAATGCCCCACACGGGATAATTTTAACATACAACAATTTTTTGCATACAAGGACTGATTGGATCCGGGAAATTTAATTTAAAATGGAGATTCTATACCACTAGAAACATTCATACTTGAGGTTGGAAATAGACACATTGTTGAACTGAAGACCTATGAACTAATTATTCAATTGATGGCAAGATTAATTATGTTTCATTAGTTTCCTAAGAGACAATTTTCAACATTGAAATTCATTATATTACATAATTATAATAAGTGAAAGCTGATATCAAATGCTTTTGTGCAATTTCATGTTTTAAGAATTTTTATCATGTAAAAAAAAATGCTTAATAACTCATTTGGGTGAAGCCAATCTGTTATATAAAAAAGAAACAATTTTCATTTGATTTGTATTTCTAAGATGAAAATTTTTATATGAGGGCTTTTATTATTGGATCAGCAGTTTAAAGTAAATTCTGAACCACAACAAACATGCATGCCTGAAATGAAACTTTTCTTTCTTTTAACATTTTCCAAACTTTTTATGTCTAGTAATATAAATGAATTTACTTGATAAATTAAGTAGTGTAAATGAAGCTGTGTTATTGTTAATAAATAAGTTAAACACAATGGATTATAAAATTACAACATATACTTCACTTATCCAAAAAATCCAGATCAGACTTTTAAATAAAATTGGAAACAGTTAAAAGAAAATAAATAATTCGCAATCAACAAAATAGCCTAAAATGTTTCCAGCACACGCTTCAAATATTTTTATCATAAATTTCACTTTTTCAAAAGAGCAGTAGGAGTAAACTATTTTCAGGGGTATTTCCAATAAAAAATAAATTATGTACTTACAATGAGATAATTATTGACTTTCGGATTGCTTAAAAATACTTTCCGAAGTAAGAATAGTGAAATTACAATACACAAATAATATTTCACATTACTCTACCTAAAATTAGGGATATAATAAAATTGAAAGTTAAGTTTTCATAATTTGTGCAACAATCAAATGCTAAATTAGGTTAGAAAAAATTTATCAGTGACTTTTTGATGCAAACTTGTCAACAAAAGTAGCGCTGTGGCGCAGCTCACATGATCACAAAAAAAAAGTCGCCAAAATAACAGCGAGAGTCCTTGTAATGATTCATAAGATCCGTCAAATATTTTTAACCTATTATTCAACAGAACGAGAGTATCATGCTCTTTTTATGGTGATATTACTTCCTATATGGTTCTTTCTCTTTCTTTCACGAACGAAAGTAAAAATTTCGCCAATCTTGGTTCAGTTTCTTAAAGCTAGCATTATGTAAAAGTAAATTGTTACTCAGTAGTGATAAAGTTAACTTATTTGTAGATCAATCTTTCAATAAATAGCTTTGGAAAAATATTAATAAGAACAGTACATGGATTCTTTTTTTTTTTTTTTTAAACCAGAATGAACCCAAATGTGTATATTGTTGTAAGAGAAAAAAGAATGAAAGAGTGAGTTTAAGAACATTAATTTCGATTTGTATTAAGTCAACATATCACTTTGGCATTTTTGTAAATGTTTAACATTGACATTACTGAGATCTTTCTTGGGAATAATATATATATATATAAGTTTTTTTTGTTGAGGAAAAGTGTTATAAAGGAATAAAAATGTCAATTAAAGCATTACACAATTGCATTTTTTTAATCAAATTTTCATTTGACCCATTAGTAATGATCAACCGTTGGTCACATGACTTATAATCGATTCCAGTAAAACTTTATACCTGGCGTTCGGGGAAAGAATAGAGAAAGAAGCTGTTGCACATATTACAGGTTAAAATTTTAAGATCATTAATTAGTCTCATGAACCACTTATCAATAGATATTGGAGGAAATTTTTATAAACAAGAGCAAATAAGAAATATTTCTGAACTAAAAGATTACTCTAAATAGTATGTTTTTATAAAGAGAAGCTAGCAATTATCTTGACATAGTCTTTGAGAATTTTGTGAAAATTAAAAATAAAATGTATTATAATACTAAAAAATCATAAAATCTGCAATAGCCATTTTGCATGAAATGATATATAATTTAAACAATGATTTTACTTGAATTTTCATTCAGAAAGAAAGGAAAAATCTATAATTTATAAAAAATAAGCCCTTAAGTAAATCTAGAATACACAATTCTAATCAATTTGATAAAAGTTCAGATTGGTGACGATAAATTCAATATTTATGATTTTTCATGAATTGAATTTCTAATTGAAAAATTTAAATATGTAAAGGTAAAATTATAATTTTATATCAAATTTTAATTTTTGTACCCTTTCAATAAAATTAAAAAAAAAAGATTAAGCAAAGTGTAGTGTTATGAAGAAAATTATTTGGAAATTTTTCATGTTTCAGAGACAATGAATGGGCATGTATAGCTAGAAAAAAATTATCAACATCATGGGTAAGCATCTTTTGAATAATGCCCAGACATATCAGTACGCAGTTTTTGTAATAAAGAAGCAAATGGGTTATAAAATGTCAAAATCATGAAACAGTAAATGTCAAATCACAATGAAGTTCTCTATTTTGATTACTGTGAAAGTATTCAATCATTGAAGAAATCAATTTGCAAATTTCTACGTACGAATAATGTAGCATCAAGTTATATAAATATTGTATTGAATAAAGAAGGAAAATATTTTTCTAAAAATGATGAATTTAATTTGAATGATAGAAAACTTGAAGATAGAGTGTTTATACAGTGTGAATGCCTCATTGGGTTAGATGTGGAAATTAATATGACATTGCTAACATTTTAATTATAATAAGTTAAATAAGGTGAGAGTAGAATACTTAGGTATTCTATTTGATTTTCATGTAGTTTTATAGACCATTTATATTATCTGATTCATTTCTGTGATACATATAGAAATTAGAATTTGTTTCATTTATGAAAATTTCTTAGGCAATATTATTTTTCTATAGATTAAGTTAATTGAAACTATATATTCATTACTACACACGCAGTTGACTAAAACAGTTATCTGAAATCACTGCTTGACCAAACTCAAAGGGAAATGGAAATTGTTGATCACTCAATATATTATTAATTATCTAAAAGATATCAGTGCTATAAAAGCTTAATGTATTTTTTTTAAAATTAAGATAGAAGTTTTTAAATGGTTAATTGGTAAAAGAGAAAAAATATAAGTGAGGTCAATATGTATCTAAATTATAACTAAGAATATTAAAAATGGAAAGAAAAATCGTTACTTATGTTTTTGATGTTATAAAGAGAAATTCAACAACAAATAAATTAATTTGCCAAGAAATTTAGGCTTTATTAGTTTTAATTCAAAAGTAAACCACACAAATATAAAAAATTTAAATTTTAAATTATTTAAATTTAAAAAATATAATATTTTATTCTATTAAAAAAATAAAATCCATATTAAAAATTTTTAATTTGAAAGTATCAACAAATCTGAATGAAAAACATCATTTAAAAAGTAATTTTTTTGATAGAATTCATCAGTTTTTACATCAGTAAATTTTTGGTAATTTTGATCTCGTTTATTCTCTTGTAAATAAAAAATAAGTATTTATCTGGTCATTTCCCCATTATAATAACATATAATTCCATCAACAAATTTTTTTCGTTTTCTTTTAATCACAGTAAAGTTTTAAAACCAGTTTAAGGTGAGTTAGTAATTATATTAATGTATATTTATATTACGCGCGGGCTTATTTTCTTAAAATGGCAGTGGAAGTTACACAGAAATATTTTTTGTAAATTAAAATTTTTAAAACATGCAATTTTTTTTTATGAATTATAATCAGGTAAGAATAAATATTGTTGCAGCATTTATTAATAATGTTCACTTCACGAAATATTTAATGCTATAAGATTACTATATATTCCTAGATAAATAGGAATAAGAAGCATTTGATGCATTTGATGGAATAAGAAGCATATGCTTAGAAAATTTAATTTTATAATATTAATTAATTGTTATATTACATAAACATTTTTAACTGTGAGTATAAGTACAAAAAGGAAATTGCCATTTTGTTATGTATTTTAAACATCTGTGGTTTTTAATCTATAAAATGTTAACATTATATTTACATGAATGTTGTATACTCCAGAAATTGAAGCACCACCGCTACTGCCCACTTGAGAGCCTCTCATCTACCTACACATTGCGTGGGGAGATGGATCAGCCAAGACGTAGTAAAAACGCTCCTGTAATCTAATCTTTTGTATTATTAAATATCTTTGTTAATTAACGTGTGCAGTCCTTATTCAACAAATCCCTAGACATCTCTGCTACAACATGGGCGCACCCATCGGTCTTCATCTTCATAGCCCTTTTTAAACTTGAAATCATAGAGAAATTCGCAGAGTACAATGGCACACATCTAGCGTCGGCCAACGTCTTCACTCCTCTTTCACAATCATCGCATCTGAAAAGAGCCAATAAAACCATTCTGTCGACCAATTCCACCGTCCCACCAGCAGAGTCAATACTACTGCCCTGGAAAACCAAAATTCATCGCTTCATTGGAAAAGAATCTATATACCTGCGCTTTGAGGACGAATCACATTGTCTCACCAGCAAGGAGTCAATAAAACCACTCTGGACAGCCAAATTCCTCGCTTCATCGGAAAAGAACCTAATATAGATCATCACTTTGAGGACCAATCCCCCCAGTAAAGAGCCAACAATTTTAAATAGGCATCGCACATCCTCAAACCAGGTAGGATTAAACCTTATTAAGCATGTATCGAAATATCAAAAAAGAAGATTTAATAAATACCACCAAAGAACTAAGCATAATTGTATCTGATAATGTCACAATTATTTGTTTCAAACATGGGTTCCCAAACATTTATTTTCTTGTGGACCACTTTTAAAGTTTTACTATTTTCGGTTGACCCCCTGCTGCTAACAGAAAGTACCTAGGTACTAACAAAAACGACTTAAACAAAAAAGTACCTAGGTACATAAAGTTTAATCTTCTCCATGTTTTTTTTTATTTTTTATTTTTTTTTATAGAAGTTAAGAATAATCTCTAGTATTTATGATTTTTACTCATAACTACCTACTACTCTCAAGTAGTAAAACAAATATAATACGAGGGTTACTCTGAAATTTTTGAGATACGCGCAGACGAGAATTCACAAAATAAAAATAATAGTTTAATTTTAAAATACAAAGTATTTTAACACAGAAGACGAACTTTTACTGACTTACTTCAACTTGTTTAGCGTAGAATAAATTTTAAACAGAAGAGAAAATGGAGTTGACGCAAGAACATTTTCGCGCTATGATTTTCTACGATTTTAAAGCAGGATTAAATCAAGAAGAATGAGTTCAACGGTTGCAATAAGCATTTGTGATAAATCTCCAGCTCGTGCTACTGTATTCAGATGGTTTAGAGAATTTAAAAGAGGTCGCAAAATTTCAGGATGAAGAACACACAAGAAGGCTGCCGTCTGCAGTAATCCCAGATAATGTGTCTGCCATACGAAAAATGTTAATAGATGATAATCGCTGTACCTATCAAATGATACAGAAGGAACTTAACATTGGATCCGCAGCCATACACAAAATCATTCATGAAGAATTACATATGAAAAAAGTAGTTTGCCGTTGGGTTCCCCATAATCTAACTGAGCACCAAAAAGAGGAGCGTGACAGAATCAGTAAAGAAACTCTTAAATTGCTAAATGTTGGTGGCCACCCCATCATTTCTAAAATTGTAACAAGTGATGAAACGTACATACCATTTTTTGACGTTCCAACATGCCAAGAAAGCAAAGTATGGGTCTTTGAAGATGATCCCACGCCGACAATGGTGAAAAAACCACGCGTACAGAAAAAACGTGATGTATGCCGTTTTCTTCAGAAGTACGGAATTGGTCAAAGCCATGAAGTTGGAAGGACAGAAGACAGTAACAGCACACTGGTATACCACTAAACGTCTTCCAGAAATTCTACAAGAACTGAATGTTAGGGGACTAATGCTTCACAATGACAATGCATCTTCACATACAGCCGGGTTAACAGTTGAGTTTCTTAAGCAAAAACATATTAAAGTGATCGAACATTCACCGTATTCAACTGATCTAGCTATGTGCGACTTTTGGTTATTCTTTAATCTAAAAAATAACTTACGTGGACGTCGTTTTCATTCAGAAGAAGAGATTGATGGGGCTGTAAATGCATTTTTTTCATCTATTCTAAGAAATGAATGACTTGAGGCATTTAATCTGTTTAAAATTTGTCCACAAAAGTGCATTGATGCTGGAGGAGACTAATCTGTTAAAAGACTTAGTATGCCCGTCCCGTGCAAACCCCAAAATTTCAATTTATTCTTTTACTACCCCGAACTTGATTTCACAAATAAAAACGTTTCACAGGAATTAAAATTGGAGACATTAATTAATATTCTTGGTGAAAAAGCCAACAGGAAATTACTTTACATCCCAGTAAACGAATTTCAAGATTACGAAAAAGTTAAAAATTTTATTTTACGTGAATTTCAACCAACCTCCAAGAATGCTTAATAAATTTCCGTAGAGCTCAACGCCTTACAAATGAATCTTATCTGCAATTCTAGTCGCGATTAATTAGTTCTTTCGAATATTATTGTAAACTTCGTAATATTACTGACTTTATAATTTTATGCGAACTAATGATAGCGGACAAATTATTTTCCATCCTTTACCGTGAATTTACTGAAACCTGCCAACCGCCGTTTGAGAACAAACAAAAGAACATTTCAAAACTACAATCGCTACTCACGCGACAGAAATTTCGGAAACTCACGACGAATAATTTGTGATAAAGGACCAACTTTTACTTCAACAGAATTTCAACATTAATATCAGTTTTAACAAAACTAACACTTGAAAATTCTAATCAAAGGTACCAGCACACATCATCACTACAACGAGTTATCAACAGCAACCAAATTTACTGAATTTGAACATTTAACAGGCATCAAAATGAAAAATAAAAGTGACATCAAAATCAAAGAACTTCTGGAAAAAGAAAATTACCAATCAGTAATACAGAATACGCAGCAAATATGGGAGTAGACTTAAATTAAATGTTTTATAGTTACAAGAACAAAGTAAAAAACAATACAACAAACAGCGAAAAGAAGCAAAGAAATATATCATAGGAGACTAAGTGACCATAAAGAAAACCCAGTTTGGTGTAGGAATGAAACTGCGTTCAAAATTTTTTGGTCCCTACGAAATCGTGAATATCCGTGGTAATGATAGATATCATGTCAAGAAGATACGAAGGCCCAAACCTGACTTCCACATCTGCAGATTTAATGAAACCATGAGAAAATTCCTAAGAACTTTAATTAAAAAACTATTAACTTTTACTTTTCAGCCAAAAAAAGAACAATTGAACTTTAATTTTTGCATTTTTTTCTTTCAATATTGTTTTTTCTTTATCTTTAATTAATTTTTTTTCATATTTTAATCTAATAATTAGCAAATTGATCGGGGACCAATCACATCATTATGGATAAGTGTTGTATACGCCAGAGAATGTGGAGCCACTGCTACTGCCCACTTGAGAGCCACTCATCTACCCACACATTGCGCGGGAAGATGGATCAGCCAGGACGTAGTAAAAACGTTCCTGTAATCTAATCTTTTGTATTATTAAAATCTTTGTTAATTAACATGCAGTCCTTATTCAAGAAACTCCTAGACATCCCCGCTACAACATAAACAATCATTTAAATTGTTTAAATTTATGTATACGTGCATATATTTGAAATAAACTTTCGAATTTTCGAATATCAACAGCGTCCCCATTATTTTATGAAATGGTTTCTTTTAGTTATTTTTACGACTAATGTAAATCTAATTGCAATATATCAGATAAATTTTTTTGAAGAAAGAATTGGAATACGTAGTCAGGTAATTTATCTCTTTTAGCTATTTTAATTAGAATTACATTTATTTGTCCAAGGGTAATGATATCTCAGGAGATGGTAAGTCAAATATATTGTAGAGTTTTCTGATTGTTCCCTGCTTTTTAATTACTAAAATTATCAACTCGGTAGCTTCCAGTGAAAATGATAGAACCCAAAACTAGGCTAGGTAAAGAAGAATATGCTGTTGCTTCACTCATTTAAGTTAATATACTCATGTAAGTAAAAAAAAAAAAAAAACAAAAAAAAAAAAAAAGCATTAGATTTTCAAGTTCTCGAAAATCATTTCTATCATCTACTTTTATATACCATCTTGATTTGTTATGCATTTTTTTTTGAGGTTTTGAAAGAAAGATTTACTAGAAATGAAAGTTTCGACAAAAGAATTTTAACAGCTTTGGTATTTAGTTTTATTTTTATAGTTTCTAGAATCCTGTATAAGCATACTATGGACACTTACTTCCATTTATTAACAAAGATAAGCTAATCATAAATTACCTTTTCTTCAAAGATGCTTATAAAAAACATGCAATCTTCAATGTATTTTATGGATATAAAGCATTTAATTATTGGAAGAACAGATAATTTCCCGTGAATGTCATTTTAAAACTGTTTTTCAAAAATAACCTTACCCTGCATAATATTTTGATAAAGAACAAAAGTTCTCCCAGACGGAAACTTTTTATAATTTTTCTAAAACATCCAGCAAATTAACTAATTTTATAAAGTGTTTTCAAGTATATAACCTCTTTTACTAATTATTCGAAATATAGGAGGCATCAAAAATGTATACCCATTGTAAACCGACATAGAAACCGTATTTCTATGTCGATAATTTAAGATAGGTGCTACAAGGTTCAAATTCTGAAAGAAATTAATGAAATAATCTACTTATGGTACACAGTAAAAGATAAGGTATACATACGTAAACCACATAATCTAGGCACATTAGAATGAGATTCAAGAGATGCGCGCAGAAATTCTATTGGACACGTTAGTAAGAGATACGGAGTCAGTGGTGACTCCTATTCAGAAATGTATTCAGAAATGTATGTTGAATGCCGCCATGTTTAACAATAGTCACATTATCTTAAGAAAGTGCAATTATGTGTCAAATTGGACTTTAAACTCTCCATTTCCAGTAGTTGAGCCTTGTGAAACGGAACATAAATTTTCTATGACAGTTTAAAGCTTGTATACATTTTTTTGGCCTATCCAGTATATCGCCACCGAATTAAAAATGTCAGGTCATTCTTATGACGTCATTTCTCGCTATAATTTTTGGCCAATAACTAATGAGTGGATAGAAATTCTTTTGAAGATATCTGTGTTCCATGAGTCCTTTTGCTGAGGTCGCCTGATGGTACTGGAGAAGTTTCGTCTGTTAATTGCATCGTTTCATGTAAAAATATTTTATATATCAATTTAAAATCTTAACATTTAAATTTTTTTTTTTGTTAAACAGAAAATTTGAAAATTTCTGAAGTATCCGAAAAAAAATTAAGACATATTGAAATATAAAATTTAAATTGATATCTATTTTGTACTTAAATTTTCTTCTTTTAGAAATTATAATTAACAAATCAATTTCTTTTCAAAACAAATTTAAGGTTTCCAAAAAATTGAAATTATATATAAGAAAAGTGTACATTATAATATATCTTCTTTTGTGTCATGGTATGAATAGCATATCTTTTACATACAACGTACAAGTGATATATTACCAAGAATAAAAGTATAAAAATTAAATTTTTTATTAAAATGCAAAGCATTTAATGATGGTTTCTAAAATAATATCACTGATTTAAAAATAAATACATAAAATTAAACAATAAAATTTTTTTGAATTTTAAATTTCTATTTTTAAATAAGAGGTTATTATAAAATTAATCTGATGACAATTAAATTAAAAAATAATCGAAAAAATTGCAAGAAGTGTTCCCAGAGAATAATAAGGAATTTAGCTTAGGAAAAAGCTATCATTCCATTTTTATCTTTCACTGTAACTTTGAAATTGAAAAACATAGTTTACTCTTAAATGTTTTTTATGTTTATATATTAGAAAATTCTAAATTTCTTTTTTTTCTTTCTTTTAGTTTGAAGAACTTTTATGAAGTCCTTTGCTAGAATGGAACTTGAATGAACTTTTATTGTTGTCTTCTTCTCATTAAGTCCTGTTGCTAAATGAGTACTCTAATCAAATTTCAAAATTTCCAATTAATAGGATTTTAGTTTTCTACAATTAGAAATCCTAACTTTAAAGTAAATGAACATGCATATTTGTAGTGTTGTTTTGTATTTTTCTGTATTAACATTTTTATAGAAAATAAAATAATGATAATTTAGTCTGCTAGAAATTTTTTAATAAACAAATTTTCCAACATTTATGTTTTAAGATATATTATATTAACCAAGTGAGATTAAATATATATCTTTCAGAGAAAAATTTGCTTTTTTTGTTATATTAAACAAAACAGAGTTGCTAAACAGTTAACGTCTTTTCAGGGCAGGTGGTTTCACGTCATCGACAGATGGTAGGTCCCCAAGTTTTACGAACCACATTATAATTTTTGAAATAATGTTGTCGATACAGTCTATTCCTGTTATCGAACCAAAATCAGGTATACTGGCCAAGTCACTAACATTATCTGCAAATGAACCACAATTAAATCAACTTCATGAAGTACTCTTACACACAAAAAAGATAAATATATTCATAATTAATTTCTTTCCATTAAGGCAAGTTTTCACAAACAAATATTCAAATGTATTCATATTATCAATATTCACTCTTTTCAATATTATTTACCTATTCTAATTGTAATAACGTTACCTTTCATATTATTGAATGTTCCTTTCGGATCACTTGGTCCATCATTTAAATTTCCCACTAAATCTGGATAGTCATTACCTACTGGATTATTAGGGGCATCAAATCCGTTGCCCTGATATGGTCCCATATTCATTCCACTATATTGGTCCATCCCCACTACCCCGAATTGATTCATGCCTACTCCCCCATACTGATCCATTACCATTCCACCAGCCATGCCACCTCCAGGAATAACATCTCCTAAAAAAGTAAGAAAATGTTTATTGAATTTTAAGAATTTAAACATTATAAATAGAATATCATTAAAATGGTATCAAAATATTAGTTTTTTCTTATACTCTTTGTGTTTACTGGATAATGAATTGTAAATACTGAATACATATGTTATTTTTTTTTTTTTGTATAGAAGGAGTAAATAATAAAATTATAGGACATGCCAAACAGTTTAATATAAAATGAATTATGAATCCAGTTATTAAAAAAATTATTTTATGATCTGTGGAGGATTCTAAACTTAAATTTTTTTTAAAAAAAGCATTTAGCTTGCCATTATTAAAAGAATATATAATAATACAAATCAGGAAGATACAAGAATTAATACATGCTTTTTTGATCCAGTGTTCGTGATTTATCTAATATTATAAGCATGATCCAGATTATCTTATATAAAGTTGTGTGGTTTAACCTAACGTGGTTTAATCAAAGTAATAAAATCGTGGTTCAATCACAGTACTATATTGTAGAAAATGTTTCCACTTCAGTTCTAAACACCAAATTTCATCATTTTAACAGCATCGATTTGAATAGATTGTTGGAATGCATGTGGGGGTTGACTTGTCCTCTTGCTTTTTAAAAGTATACAACAAAATTAAATTTAACCAAATGATTAGCTTGGAATTTTCACGAACACTAGATAGATGAATATTATTGAAAACGAGTAATAGTTAAATTCTTAACAACGTTTTTTTAATCATTCATGCAATATTACCTAATTTTACTCTTTTATCTCTTAGTTTGAATTTTTTCTTTTACTATAAAATGTAAAACATATTAAGACTGAAAACCCGTTAAGACAGACCGGTTTTATTTTTTAATTAATTTGTATCTTTATTTTACCATTATTAAATAAAAAATTTGTACTGGATATTAAAAATTATCATCAGCATATTTTTATTTCAGTTAAAATAAATGTTTCACAGACGATTCTTCAGTAAGAATTGTGCATAGAAAAAACAACTAATAACTTTAAAATTAGTTTAAAGAATATGTTTCTTTTTTAAACTTTATTTTGAATTCAGAAATACAAATTGTGAAAATAAATTGTTAATTTACAAAATGTATATAAATTGTAAAAACAAAAATTTTATAATAATATAAGTAAGAACAATAATTTTCTTTAAAAGTATGTATACATAGAAGACTTTAGATTAAAAAACAAATAAGACAGTTATTTTTCAACCGTGAAATATATGTTGCTCTTTAAAAATAACGTTCTATTTGTATAACTGAAGTATTAAATTTGATAGATTATGGTACATTTTGTTACCTTCTGTTCCAGAATAGAGGAGCCCCGATGACACTAACAACAGAAGAACAACTTTCATTTTTCCTCGCGTTCAATTTTAAGTGAAGACCATGAGATCTGAACGTCTTTTCTATAGGTCTTACTTATCTACTTTTACACTGAAAATATTGCAACTGATTAAAGAGAAATTAGTTATAAAAGCAGCCTTTTAATCTGGAGCTCAGAGATTTCTTACAAGTTGGAGGGCAGACTATGAACCATAAAATTATATCATGAAGTGTTATTTTCCCTAACTGCGCAATAGAGTCATATGATCAGCCATAAAAAGTTTCCAGATTCTCACGCTAATAGGGTTATAAATATTAGATTAACATAAGCTGCTTGAATTTAGTCTTTTTGTTAAGAATTTACTCAGGTACATCAAATATTTTGAAACGAATGAAAAGGTTGAATATCAGTTTAATGGCAATTTTTACCATCTCTGTGATTAATTCGAATTCTTGTTATCAATAGAAAAAACGTGTAATATGCAATCATTAGAGGCTTTATTTCCATAATCTGCCATATAAACGTTTCTTGAAATCTTAGTAACCTGTCTTAAGAATTTTCAAGTAAAAATAAATTAAGCAAATTGTTCTACACTTTCAATATACAATCTAAGGCAAGAAGATACCAGAAAAAAGTTTCAAATTTGAGTTTTCTTTTATAGGTGTACAGATGAAGTTAATATTTATATAAAAATACACTGTTAAAATATTTGTTGGAATTTAATGAGTTGTAATAGTTTAAATATCAACACTTCAACTATAGAAGATTAAAATAGAAGATATTTTATCTTAATTTTCTCTATTAAAACATATTTAAAAAGAATAAAAACAAATTTTTAGAACATTAAAATAGAAGATATTACATTTACATATGTTGATAATTTTAACATTTCTGTTTTGTTGCTATGTTAAATATTAAATGACATGTTTTAAATCTTATAAAGAATAAGCAATTTATTCGCAAGTCTATTTGAAAAAATTTCTCTCAAAAGTTATAATTATATCTAAATTTAAATTGAAAATATTTGAAATATTACGTAGCAAAATGAAAATTTTTCTGAAAAAATACATTTTCCTTACAGTTTAGTTTCAATATTTTTATGTTTCTTTTAATTTAACTACTTAATATAGGCTTAATCGCTTTTTGAGAAAAATGTTGAATTTATTATGTTATAATTAGCTTTGTAGGAAGTAAATTAGAAAATATAAAATGGAAAGTTTATGAAAAACAGTAAATTTTTAAATCGAACTGTTAGAATCGGGAAAAAAAAAAAAAAACTATATTTTCCTTTAAGTTTGCTTTTAATTATTTTATGTTTTCTATTTTTATAACTTAATCGATTTTTGCTTTTGAGAAAAACATTGAATCTATTATGTTAAAATCAATTTCAATTACTAAATTCTTGTTTCCATCAAAAATTCGAAGTCTCAATAACAATAAATATTTACACACACAAAAATTTAATATCATACTATTATTTTTAAATTATTAATTTATTTTACTGTCATAAACTTTATTTTCGAAGAACGCATTAACAGATGAACTCACTTAACTTAATAAAAATTATGTAAGGAAATTTACAATCCTAAATAATGTTCTCTACTAACATATGTACACAAATAACAATAGATTTATTAATTGGTAGATTTAAAATTTATAAAGTTAACTTTAAAATAATTGTTAACATAAAATACTATTAAAATTATGAAATGTTAAAATTGAATTTCTAAGCAATGTGCAGATGATTGTGAGAAAACTAAAAACACTTGTGAATAAAGTAACATCAAATATAGTTTCTAAGAAAAAAAAATGTTATCTTAGTCGCCAAATTTTGTTTTTAATATAAAACGTACATAAGAGATTATGTCAATGAAGTGGTATATCAAAAGGCATGTCAAATGGTTTATCAAAACATAAAAATGTCAAATTTCACAGATTTCAAAGAGGTTAAATAGTAGAAACTTGAAACTTACGTTGTCTAAAGTCGAGAAAGCAAACGCACCGCTCGGAAGATTAGCTTTACAAAGTAAAGCATATGATAACTGGTTGATGAAAAGAAAAGTTGTGTGAAAGAAACCGACGAGCATATTATTGATGTAGATTATAAAGTCTAAAATGAAGACAACTGCAGCAAATGTGATTGCAGAAATTAATTAGAATATGGATTCTATAAGGAAAATAATTACAGTTAGAAGATATCTTCATAAACAGAACATTATCTTCAGATCTTTATAAACAGAATAGAACATCGTCAGATCAGATGTTAAGGCTTCAATATGGTTATTACAAATGATATGTTTTCGCCGTTGTGCCACGACTACAACACTTGATTGCTAACTAAGAAGATAGTTAAATAGTCACATGACTCATCTTTCACAATTTTCTCCACCAAAAAGTTAGATACGCACTTATCCGAATGCATGACTGCATCTTTTCATCTGTCACGTATGGTGGTGGATCAGTCATAATTTGGGCAGTCATGATAAGGTTTACTGATCTCCATTCGTAATCCTGAAAGAAAGGGTTACTAATTAGAAGTATGGAAAAAATTTAACTGACCAGGTCCATCTTATAATACGAACTTCGCTTCTGTAAGCAGATGGGATTATCCAGGATGAAATTGCTTCAATTCATTCAGCGATAATTTCCCAATAATAATTTAGTGAACACGGGGATGAAGTGAAATATCTACCTTGATACTTACACTCCTCTGACCTCTATGTAATGAAACCATTATAATTTACAACAGAAGGTTCCCATCTGGCATTGTTATTTTCCCTCTGCATCTCTTTATTACAATATTTTAATGAAAAATGAATGATAGTATTTTTCATTAAACACTATTGAATTTTGTATAACTCTATGCCCAGGGAAATTTTAATTGTATATCATTCCAAAAGGGATTCTACATCATATTATGTTTATTTTGTTAAAATTATCTTTTCCTTATAAAACTGTGAAAAAAATTTTTTTTTAGTATAATTCGAAATGGGTTCAGATTCAATTTTTTACCAGAACATGCTTCATATAAAGTCAATAAAACTATAAACATCAGGTAAAATAACAAAATTCTATATTAGTTTATTTTAAACTTGGACGTCAAAAACGTTATCGTTTTCTAATGATGGATGACTGTAAGAAATGCAATCATGTAGCGTTGAACAGTGTATTTCACTTAATAGGAGTTCTTTTCAACTCTTCAGGATTATCAGTTTCAGATGTTTATAGAACACAGATAATATATACACAAAAAACCAGAAAAAAATTCACAAATTTTCACCTGTTTAAATAAAGCGTAACATTTTTTAATACCTGTTTAAATAAAGTGTTATTTAAAGCATTAAATATTTAAATACTTATTCATATAACTCTGAATTTAAAGTAGCATTTTATTACTGATGAATGAAGTTTCTAAAATCTGTATATCGAGAAGAAAATTATTTGGTATTTTATATATTGATAAGACAAAAATCTCAATATATATATATCTCAATATATATACACAAATCTCTCTCTCATATATATATATATATATATATATATATATATATATATATATATATATATATATATATATATATATATATATATATATATATATATATATATATATATATATAGACGTTTTTACGACCTTGTAGGGACTAAAACAGTTCATAAAATCATAAAATAGAAAAATAATGCATTAGATTTTATAAAGATCTGATTTTTTTTTACCAAGCTACTTTTTCTTTATAAATAAAATATTGTCAGAAAAAATTATTTAGAATGCACAGTAAAAAACACATCCAAAATTAGATTCATACTTAAAAACAGTAGCTTCTTTCGTCTTATTGCAGTAAAATCAGGCAAAGTAGTCATTTATCTTTTACAGTTTAAAAGTTAAATTTTAAAAAATATATTCCATTTTTTTATATAAAAGATTTTGCTTTTTCCCTAAAAAAAATACTTTATTCCTGTTAGAAATTTTAGTTGCTTATTTTGCTGGTGGTCTTTACAGTACATCCTTTTCTTCTTGTTCGATATTCGAAAGCTTTTTTATTTATTTATTTATTTATTTTATTTTTTTATTTTTTTTATCGTTTTTATTTTTTTATTCTTAATATTTTCATCTTCTGATATTTTTTCTGCACATATCACATGTAAGTCTATACTCAAAAAACCTTCGCAAGAAATTTACGGCAACAAAAGTGTTCCTTGTCGGAATTTCATCTTCTCTAAGGGCATCAAATGAAATAGCTTGGCTTTTTTCAGTTATGATGGATTCTTTAATAAAACCTGCATGTTGAATGGCTCTCGATATTGTCTTTCCTTCAATTTCATTCCAAGTATTTATTGGCAAACGCATTGCACCTAAAAGGTCAATTTCCAGAGGCCGCTTCATCTCCATAATCATCCTTTGCAAAAGTTCCCAACGATATTTGCTTTTGAAGCTGTAGAATATGCTCTCAGCCATGGCTTGAAAGACAGACAGCTACTTTAGATGGGAGTAACTAAACATGAATTGTGTATGATTCAAGATACGAGACTTCATCGTGAACACACCCACAGAGCATTTTCCACAATTAGAAGAACTTTACAATTTTCCGATAGAAAACATCGATGTGTTTGTCTCTCAGCCAAATTTCATAAATATTTCTAATCATCTGAGCTTTAATGTGAGCTAGATAAGCAGATAACTTTTGAACTTTTTTAAAACATCTAGCCATTAAATATTTTTCAGTGAGAAGCAGATGCAGTTTTTCTGTTCCATTTGTGTTGGCTGCTAGCAGCCCTGTAATGATGTGCTTTGCTTTTTACCCCCCATTACATTTATTGGATTTTAAAGCTAAGTTTTTTTTTTTTCGGGTTAGATCTTGAAAAAACAAATCTGTCACATCCGCTTTGAAAACATACTTTGGGTCATAAGTGGCAAGTTATGATTTCTTCTTCTTTTCATTCAAATTCCAAAATTTTATTCACAGTTCCATTTTTATCACACAATTTTAAATTTTTGGAGCCAACAGTCTGATATTTTGTAATTTTTTTGTTCAACTTATTAGTAAAGCAGTTGGATATTATAATTTTAATGACATTACCATCAACGGAAATGTTTAGCCAAGTAAGCAAAGCTTTCTAGTTTAAAATACTTTGCTTCATTATAATATTTTCGAGAGGAAGCACCTATGCTCACATTGTTTGCTTTTTCAAGGAGTTTTTTCCGAGCTTTTAACATAGTCAAAAGGCTGTGCATTTGAAATTTCGTACTTTTTGACAATATTTGGCCAACTTTTATAATATTTTCTGCCTATTTCTTTTAGAATTTTCTTTTTTACTTCGATTGATAAACATGTTCGTTTCTTTATAGGGATAAATCCTCAATGGAACTGGTTCTATCTGCTTCTCGACAAATGAAACTTCATAAATTGAATTGTTCAAATGAAACGAAACCAAGTGATGAATAACGAAGTTTAAACTCTTAGAATTTTTCTCCCTCTTTCTGTTCTGCCAAATAGAGAGTTCCCCCCCCCCCCATTTTCTATGTTTTCACGTCTCTTAGGAGTCTTTCTATCAAATGTTTGTTTCCACAAAGTCTGAAATGACAGCACAAGTCTCTCCATTGTTCAAGAATTAGGCAAAATTTTCAGTCGTTATATAAAAAAGAAATCAAATAAAAACGTTTAAAAAATATCATACCATAAAAATAAAAAGTAGATAAATCTATTAATCAAAAACGAAAATTCGCGAGAAAGGGATTTTTCAAAATTTTAGTTCGTAAATGGGAATTATAACTACCATTGTATTAAATGGTGTCAGGGTAAGGTCTATCCACTAGTTCGTAAAATCGTGATTGTTCTTAAATTAGAGGTTCTTAAAAACGAGCATCTACTTTCTCTCTCTATATATATAGCCGTAATTCCCTTATACACTTTTAATAATTCATTTTATACATCATTTTATCTAACCTTCATTCTTCAACGAAAACTGTGATATATTTCTAATTTAGCTTAGCTAATTAAGTACCATGAAGTATATATTTCAAAAATCATAATTTAAAAAATCATTACTTTTTTGCAAATTTTCATACTTAGTATAAGAGTTTCATTTAATCAAATGTTTCAATTCTGCTATGATATCAAATGTAAGAACAGTTTTATAAATGATTAGAATAAGTTTTCGTAATTACTCTAGTATCTTTTAACTAATTATAGGCGCAGCATGTCCAATTTTGGACCTTGCGCCATAAAACCCAACTAGCCAACTAACCTTAACTAATTATATCCATTTTTAATATGCATTCTTACTGCTAAAGCAATTTTATCACATAAATCTGCTGAGGTAATATACAAATAAAGGCTTAAAACACACTCAAAGATGCCATTTCCCCCCCCCCCTCTCTTTTCACCTTTAATCTTAAGTTATTCCATTTTTTCATAAAATTTAGAAAAATTAATCCTAAAATTGTTAATTGTTAAACTAAAACAATGTTTTGTAGTTATAACATATTATCCTAAATTTCCTTAAAAAAATTATTTATTAGAAATAAAAATGTCATTGTGTAAAGAAATGTTTAGCCATAAGCGTTTATTTTTGATTTAATGTTTTTTGCATTTGCCTATTACCATTATTATTAATGCGATTAATTTGAATGCGATCTAATTATAAATTTGCATTTAAAAGATTCTTATTAAGGCAAAAATATATGATAGTTAAATGTATTTTTCGTTTTATTAAACTATAATTTATAAATTAAGCTTCATGAGACTTTTAAACATCTGAAATAAAAGGAAACACGTGGCTTTAAACAGATGCAATGTAGTTAAAGACAAGTGAAAAAAACAAGAGGCTTAAAGTGTGTTCAGTATGGTATGGATTAAAATATGGTGTGGATAATATGTTGATACAAACACAGTACATAAAAAACATAAACTTGGTTTGAAGGAAAACAAACAAAAACATTTAGGTAAATTATGTATTTATTCATAAGAATTCGTATTTCAGTAGAAGATAAGTTTATTGAACATTTATTCTCATGACATCTAGTCATAATTATTTCACAATTTCTTAAAACAAACATTAAATATCGGCTTTTCTAAGAAGCATTTCAAATGGACTGAGTGTTGTGGTAGATGGTGCTTCTGTTGTTGTTTGGTCACCTTTACTACCAACAGTAAATTCCTTTGAAACTTTCACTAGACCTTTTATGAATTTAGAAAACCATCCCCCACTCGATGAAACTTTGCTTTCACTGCTACCTTTCTTGCCCTTTTTTGTTTTTTCTGAGCTTTCTGAAACATAACTGTTATCTGCTGGAGTAGAATTCTCAGCATTTACACTATCGTCATCGTTTGTTGAGCTGCTTTTTGAATTTGTCAAATTTCCATCAGCTAAGTTTAGTCTTTTCATCATTTGTCCATAGTTGAATCCTGGAAAGTCTTGGCCATTTATTGCCATTTTGTTGGAAACTCCTTCTCCATTCCCCACTTCACTAGGAATTTTTCGTTCATTCATTCCTCCAAATCCAGGAAAACCTTGTCCATTCTTTTCATCCTGTCCTGGGATTCCTTTTACATCCATTTCCCTTTGAGCATTTATTCTTCCCTGTTCACTCGTTCCCATTTGACTAGGAAGTTCTTGTATGTTTAATTTCATTTGATTAAAAACTCCTTGTCCATTCATCGTTTGTTGATTAGAAACTCCTTGCCCATTCATTCCCCTCTGGTTAAACATTCCTTGCATATTCCTTCCGTTCTGGTCTGGCATTCCTAGTCTATTCATCCTCTGCTGATTGGGAACTCCTTGCCCATTCATTCCCATTTGGTTAAACATTCCTTGCATATTCCTTCCGTTCTGGTCTGGCATTCCTTGTCCATTCATCCTCTGCTGATTAGGAGCTCCTTGCTCATTCATTCCCATTTGGTTAAACATTCCTAGCATATTACTTCCGCTCTGGTCTGGCATTCCTTCTCCAGTCATCCCACTTTGTCCAGGTAAGCTTTTTCCATCCATTCCTCTTTGCTCTGGAGTTCTCTGTCCATTCATTGTACCCTGACTTGATATTCTTTGCCCATTCATTCCTCCTTGACCAAATAATTTTTGCCTTATGGATCCGAACCAATTACTTTGCATTCCATTATTCATTTGTTCATTTTTCAACCATGGTAATCCTCCCATGTCAGGCATTCGTGAATTTGGTGAAGTAAATTCCACCATTTGTCCACCATTTTTTCCTTGACCATCATTTCCCCCTTGTCCACCATTTCCTCCTTGTCCACTATTTCCTCCTTGTCCACCATTCATATCTGGAATTCTTATATTTGATTGAACATTTTTCAAAGTTTGTCCAACATTTCCTCCTTGAGATGCTGTTAAATCTGGAATTTTGAAATTTGGTTTAAAATTTTTAATCATATCATTTACCCCACCTTGCAATCCTTTCATGTCTGGTACTTTTATATTTGATTGTATATTTTTCCAAATTTGTCCTATACTTCCTCCTTGAAATTTGTTTGTATCTGGCATTTCTGAATTTGACGGACCATCTTTCATAATTTGTTGATCATCTTTATCTTGCATTTTATTCATATTTGGTTTTCCAAAATTCATCTGATCATTTGTATCAAAGGCTTGTACTGTAGTGGCAGCATTTGGTAATGGCGTAGTCCCCTCCCCTGAACTTGATTTTTTGGGCTTTCCACATTTTCCTGTAAAAATTCAATTGATCAGACACGTTTAAAAAATCTGAAATGAATATAAAATTTCACAAAAAGTCATAATTAAATGAATAATTGAATAAAAATAAGTAACTTATTACTGAAATAATTTTCAAATATTTAATAAAATTGTCATGACAACAAATTTAATTAGTTTTTATAATAACTTCGGTGGGTTATTTTTACTGAACAAATTCATACATGCAGAAAATAAATAAAATCTTTAATAAATAAAATAAATTTTCTGTTAGTATCTTCATCAATGTTTCCATTTGCTAAATCAGAGTTAATATCTTTAGAATTATTATCAGTATTTAAAGCTCCAATTTCACCATCGTTTCCCGTTCCAGCTACACTATCTTCTTGACCTGCTAGTGTAAAAAGTTTTTTATTTTTTATTTACTTATTCATTTTTTTTAGAAAATTTCAAATATGACAAATTTTGAAATCAAATTTTTTAAAATTAAGAACTTAAATTCAAAATACTTTTGGTTTTGAACAAAAAAGATATTTACCTGCCATGTCTCCTATTCCACCAATCGGATTAACTAAAAAATAAAAAAGAAATTAATACTAAAAAATGGGGAAAGATAATTAATTATTTTACATAATTTAACTGAGACATTATATTTTCACATACTACAGCTCATCTGTAAAAAGGATAAAAATGCTTACCTTTTGGGCTACCAAATGGAGGAATATCTAAAAATAAATGAACAAACAATTAAAAAAGTTCGGTTAAAAATATCGATTAAAATATATCAACTTACTTTGATTTCCAAATATACCATCAAGTCCTCCCATATCATCTAAAATATAAAAATTCACTGTTTTATGATTAACAATCTTTACTTATAATGAAATCTTAAAAACAGCAGAGATTTTTCATATACGCACCTCTCCGGCCTCGCATATCTACAACTGGATTATCTGAAAGATTAAAAGAATTTGATGTAGTCTGCTAGAAAAACTTTTTAATTATTTTATAAATATAGAGTTATAAACTCACTTTTACTTTTTATTGCTTAAATCAAGAGAAAATACAAGGCAAATATGAAAGTTCTTGCCGTTTTTGCGTTGCCATTGAATGGATTGAGAATAAGCATGGAAAGATAGTGTATGATGTGGTTGAGACACCGGTCACTCGATAGTAGAAATGTCGTTATAAGAGCAGGTTCACAACGCACATTCATCAATTGTAACTCGCACAGTAGAGAAGAGAAATGAACGTTTCGAAAGAGAACGTTCGGTGTTATTTGCTATACGACTTCAAACTGGGCTTATCAGTACAGAAACCGTATCAGTATCAGTACATCAAGTCACCGAATATACCAATCGTTTGGGGATAGTGCTATGAATGAACATATGGCAAGGTATTTGTTATATAAATTCAGATTTGTTCCTTTGTTATGAAATTGATGTCTAGTGGGTTAGTCGTCAAATGGTTCACTATTAGCTGCCACCAACGGACCGAATGATCACTGCGGAACTGTACTCACAGCAATTGGAAGGTATGCAACAGGTATTGCAACAGAAGGAGACAGCACTGGTCAATCACAATGATGTACTGTTCTTGGCCAATAACGTAAGGCCGCATGTTGCACGTGTGGCCAGGAATACAATACAGCGACTTGGTTGGGAAACTTTGGGTCCTCCTCCTTACTCACATAACCTTGCACCATCAGATTATCACCTCTTCCATTTCTTTCTTCTTGGGAAATTCTTCATAAATTAGGCAGACTTGCGCCAAGTCCTCACAAATTTTTTTGCGTCCAAAACTCCCCAATTTTACCTCAAGGGAGTTGCACAACTGGAGACACGTTAGCAGAAGTTGCTGGATGTCGATGGTGATTACTTCGAGGACTAATAATAGGTTACACTTTCAACACATCATTTTCTTTTGGGTAACTAAAAACGCCAAGAATATTCTTGTTTACCTTGACTAAGAAAATAATAATATAAAAAAAAACAATGTATTTACTGTTTGGGCCGACATTTGGTGGAATATCTAGAAAAAAATAATTAAACTTGTATATTTTATCAACATTAAAGTTTCTATAATTATTGAATTACTATTAATATTTTAATTACTTTGATTTCCAGGTGATCCCCCAAATCCACCTCCATCTAAAAAATACATGAATCATGGTAAAAAAAATTTAAATATAACTCGTCTCAGCGAAAAAAAAAAATATTAACTTACTTCTCAAGCCTCCTCCCATTCCACCAATTGGATTATCTAAATGAACCCAAAGGTTATGTATTTTATATCTAAAGTTATCTTTAATTATTTATTATCTTTAACATGGCTTATAATTCTACACTATTAAAATCATACTTACTGTTCGTGCCACCCAAGGAGGGAATATCTGAAAAGGCAAGAATTATCAATATTATTATAAAAGATTTTTTTTTTTTGTTTTTAAATTACAGAGTAAAACTTACTTTGATTTCTTGGAAGGCCACCAAATCCATTAATAAAGTCTGAGTAAAAAAGAAATAAACATTATTGCTATAGAATAAACTCATTTTTCTGTTAATATAAAAGGCAAAATGTATTTTGCATGCGTTTACATGCCTTCCATTCCGCCATTATTATCTAAAGAACGAAACATTTTTATTCAAACATGCTTGTAATCATCTACATTAGCCGTATGTACCCCAATAAATAGGTTATCGCCAGCCAAGACGTTTATTAAAAAAAATTAACTATCAAACTATGACATTTGTAATTCATAAGTTCGAAATTTTTTGTTAAAAAAAAGCGGTCGATTGCGAATGGAGATAACTTATCAGACACGTGATGCTTTTGCACCAATCATTACAAAGAGCAATGTTTGCAGAATAATTTCCAAATGATGCTTTTGAATTCTAAGCAGGATTTTGGTTTTATTCTCATTACTAAACTATAAAGAGTTATCATATTAAAAACGAACTCAGTCTTCGAAAATATTTAGTAACTAAAGATCACAGTTGATGAGAAACATCGTAATTTACAAGAAAAATGAAAATTAATATTTTTATGTCCAAAATAAAAATAAAATAACTAGATTGATGTGTCAAAAACTATATTTCAATTCTAAGGTATGTAGTTTTAAACAATATGACACAAATCATAAAACAATCATCATTAGAACTAAGTTTAAAAACACAGTATGTGATCTATATTGATAGAGAAAATGTATAAATAAACTTTGTGCAATGCTTATAATTTTTTTTTTAAAAATAATATAAACTTTAAGCGTATGCATTTTTTATATCGTATAATATGTAATAAAAAGTAAAATATTTTCAATTTACATGTAAAATCGTTATGTACACATAATATACAATATATTGGAGCTTATTTTTGAATCTAACAAATGTATAATAAAGTTATTTTCAAAATCGTTTTTTATTAGTTTTATGATTGATAGCCGCTTGTTTTAATACAAAATGAATCAGGTGGTCCGTAATGCCATATGTTGTTAACGTGTTTGTTATACGTATTTTAAATTTTTTTTAATAAAAATAGATTGGCACTTACTATTTGGGCTATTATCTGGAGTAACATCTGAAGACATAAAAAGATAAATTTTATTAATATGGGAATGATTTATGGTTATTAAATTTTAGTTAGATCAGTTTGCTTACATTGATTTCCGGGCATGCGATTAAATCCTCCCATCAGATCTAAAAAAAATTTAAAAAAAAAAAAAAAAAATGTATTTTTTAAGCCTGCATAATTTTAAACGTAAGGATATAGTTATTATGTACATACTATTTGGTCCATTAACTGGCGGAAGATCTGCAAATAATTGAGAACCAATTAATATCAAGCAAACTAAAGTTTATTTCGAATTTGATTTCAATTAAAATTTGTTTACTTTGATTTACTGGCGCACCACCGAAGCCCCCCATGAAATCTAAACCAAAAGAATATTATTATTGAAGAATCAAAAAAAAAATTACATTTTTTAAACTTAAAACGGATGGAAAAATAATTTTTGTTGACTTACTTTTCATACCTTCCGTTCCACCTGGTGGGATATCTAAATAAGTGGAAAAAATAGCTTAATGATTTACTATTGCCACTCACATGAAATTTTTATTTATTAAAAGTTAGATGTATTTTCATCATTATTTAAATAATTGAATTTGCAATGCAGTTACTACTCAACACACCTCCTCTTTGTATATCTAAAAGTAATATCCATTAAATTCTTCAATAAAAAATGAAACGTGCATATTTGCGAATTTTAATTTCAACTGAAATTTGTTTACATACTTTGATTTCCCGGTATTCCACTAAAACCTCCCACTGGATCTAAAATTATGTTAGTTTGATTTAAAAAAATATATATATATTATTTTCAAAACTTAATCTAGGTAAAAGTTCTCTACTTACTATTCATGCCACCAAATGGTGAATCTAGAAAATAGCAAAACAGTCTTTACTTTTCTATTAAATATTTTTGTTAACATTTCTTTAATTATAAATAGTGAAAAATATTCAAGATATACGAATTTAAATGCAAATAATAACAAAGCAGCATTATGCCTAATACTAGCGTTTCCTTCTTTTTATTTATATATAAAATATAAATAGGTTTTTTATTTACTAAGGGTGAATTAGTTAACTTAAATAGTGAGTTTTTATTTTCATTCGTCAGGCTTACACGCAAAATTAAACTCATAATTCAAATATTATGAATATCTTAAAATAAAATGTATTGAAATCTGATTTAAATTTAAATAAACAATAGAATACATAGAATCTCGTATTATTCCTCCTCCCACAGTCAGGGATATATATAATTCTAGAATATTAGTACTGAGCTTATTTTAGGTATTGCATATAATTTAATAACCTATTTTCTTATATTCAAAATTAAAAAGTTTACTTTACAAATCCAAATTTTTCTATTTATTATGTTTTTTATATAAATTTATGGAAATTTTGCTCTTTATTTTTCGAAATAGATATTACAATAGCAACGAGAGAGAGAGTGGTATTATGGATAAACAAGTGGAGCAAGCAAGATTTAAATAATCAATCATTCGATTATTAAATTTTATATTTGTTACTTTGTGTATAGTTTGAATTTTCAATTTACGATTACTGTACTCTTAGGACTATATATATTTTAATTTAATTATATATAAGAACATTCAAACATACAATAACAATTGTGGCAAATTAAAGATGTACGACTGATGTTTTTTTCGGATTTACATTTGTGTCTCAATTACTGAGATATGTGCACAATTTATATAAATCAATAATTAGAACCAATTTTTGAATCAACTCAGTAACTATGATTAAAATTTCAAATTTCCTTACCATTGTAGTTGCTTAATTTTATGTGGTTAAATTATTTGCTATTTATGACATTTGAACAAGCCAAATTCGCTATGGCGTTGGCTGCGCAAATTTAAGTCAGCAGTAGATTGCATCTTTCGTTTAACCAGAGCACAAAGAATGTGAAAGTACGAAATTTCTCTAAGATTCCTCAATAGATGGCACCACAAGAAGATTCACTCTCTCGATTTAGACGTTGATTTGGAAGGAAAAGAAATTTTCTCCAGACTATTACACCCATGGTAGAATAACCCTCACACCCTGTTAATGACCGATCACAGGACTTTCGTTTCCAAGGATTTTACAAGCAAGTATATCGCATATACTCGGTGGCCCTCTGGCGACATTGGGAATCGAACTCCGCACTTCCGGAAGGAAGGCCAATGCCCTAATCACTGGGCTACCACGGCCCTGGTTAAATTATTTAAAAGTATGTATATTAACCGTAAAATAAGGAAAATAGTTTAATCGTATAATGAAAAGTTTATTATATTATCTCATGGTAATTGACAATTGCAATAAATATACATTAAGCAATATACACTGAGTAATAATTCAATAATCTTTTCGTAGAAGAACGGGTAAATGAGTACACATGATATAAATTAAAAAAAGTAAAAAATATTAGTTGAAAACAACACTTACTTCCTCTCGAAAATCCAACACTGGAAAATTCTTAATAATACATTAATGCGGATTTTTATTCAAACGATTTTCACACTTTTTTTGAACAATGATTTATTTATTTAATGATATATTTTCTTTCAGGTCAAGTCAAATTTTTATTATTCACTTCAATTTAAAATTTTCTAAGTGTATTATCCCTAAAAATAGGAGAAAGTTAATACGATAAGTATTTAATTAAATAATTTTTTTCAGACTCTCTTTCTTAGAGTTGAATGAATTTTGAAAAAATAAATGTTTCAATATTTGAATACTACTTTAATATTTTATCAGTTTGCATGCTTATGTCTCTTTCATACTTACTTCCAACTCCTTGATTTGGTCCGCGCTGACCTCCAACTATGCCGTCAAGTCCAGCATTGTCTGCATGAGTATTTGTAAAAGGTAATTAAATTCTTAAAGTGATCAATTTGTTAGAGATTTTTCATTTGAATCTTAATACATGTTATTTATTTTTTCGCTTACCTCTAATTCCTCCCATATTGCCTAAAAAAAGAAAAAAGAAAATGTTTTATGTATTTAGAGTAAAGAAAATGTTTTCAGTATTTAGAGTAAAGAAAATGTTTTGTGTATTTAGAGTAAAGAAAATGTTTTGAGTATTTAGAGTAAAGAAAATGTTTTGAGTATTTAGAGTAAAGAAATTGTTATGAGTATTTAGAGTAAAGAAAATTTTTTGAATAATTATTAATAATTTTTGGTTCTATTTATTTATAAATAAATAGTTGTTTACATATTTTCTGAAAAAGAGGAAAATTATTTTCAAAATTTAAATTGATATGCATATTATGAAACTTAAATTACTATTTTTGAAGGTATATATGAAACTTAAGACAAATATTTATACCAATAACCAAAAATGCATTTTTTATCAATATACATATTAGGAAATGAAGAGAATATTATGTTGTCTTATAAAACTTTGTATGTCACAATTAATGCTATTTTTCCCCAGGAAGTGACCAAGTATAAGTATTTTAGGCATGTAAATTTAGTCTTATTAAAAATATATTATTGTTTTCTATAATACAATAAATGTATAAAGAAAACAAGAGAAATTAAAAATTAATACTTCAAATTTTTTTAATTCAGTGGTGCATATTTTATATTATATATTCAGCAGTATATATAATTATATATATTTTTTAAAAAAATTGAAAAATAAGAATTATTATTAGAAATTCTATTTTAAAATAATTGATACAGCTATTATTGAAAGCAAATATTAATTTAATACCAGTACTTCATCTAAAATGCGGATATTTTCGGAATCAATAATTATCATTTACTACAAGGTTTAGATACACAAGATAATCTTTAAAAGATATTCATTGTTTTGATATTTAATTAATGAGCGATTCTATGATACAATTAAGAAAAAGTGCAAGTAAGAAAAATTTACTTAAATTCGATAAAGAAAATTTAATAGAGACAGGATATACATTAAGCCCAATTTATATTTTTCCCAACAAATGTAAAAACTCCAGCAAAATTAAAATAAAATATGTCATCTTTATCATAATTTAATTTCCTTGAGAATTTAATTATAATTTCTGCTACAAATTGAAATTATTTAGAATGCAATAAATTGTCTTCTAAGCATATTCTACAATATGATGTTATTTAAAATATATTTTTTGAATAGTTAAATTCCAAACAAAATTTTTTCATTTTTCTTACTTGGCAAGTTACCTCCCATTCCATTAAAGTTTTGATTTAAACCACCACCACCACCACCACCAAAATTTCCGTCCATTCCACCCAAATCTTGAGCTGAAATAAACAAATTACATGTTTATATTTTTATTAGAATATTTTTCGATAATGGTTGCTCACACTAGTAATCTGATTTTTTTTCTCTTTTTTCTGTTTTAATTCAACAAAAACCAATTTTTATAGTTTATAATAAATAAGCCTTTCAATAACTTGAATGATTATAAAAAGAGATACTAATTCAACATTAACTAAAATAGCAGTATTAAACGGAATTAATATCTAACGACTTCCATGTATGTGTGTGTACACACATATGCATAGTATTATTGAAAATTAAAAAATTAAGTTGAAAAATGTTGTTTGTAGTTAACTTAAAGAGGATATCTCTTTATGATATCCCTTTTTTCCAGATGAATTAAATAATTTTAAATAAGTATCACACAAACTCAAATTTTTCCTTAGTAAATGCTAAATATATGATTTTGCAAAAAAATTATTTTTTTAAATTAAAATAAATGATTTTTCAAAAAAAAAATTGCTTGAAATTTAATGAAATAAAGAAAACCGTATATTTATATTTTGAAATAACACTTTTATACTCAAAATAAATTCAAAAACTATGGGTTCAACATTGTACTTGGAGCAGTTATTTTTAGCAATGACTCAAATTTTCTCTGGTCCAAATTTATCCATAATGAAATGAAGAATAAGAGACCAATTATTTATGGCCAAACTTGGATTCGCTGATTTTTCCCTTTCTTATTTCCAGAATAAATTTGACCAAATAGACAAAATTATTCCAACTGTTCTTATAACAAATTCGCCAACAATGCCTCGTCAAGCAATTCCAAATTCTAGGAGGAACATTCTCAATACAGAGAGAATTTCAAGTGCTTGATTACAATCACATATTTCTTCTTTGGCTCTTTAAACGAAGTTTTAAATATTTGGGTTCGTCGTGGTCTACGGCCAAATCCGAAGCTTTCTGACTTAGTCATAGCCACTGTTGAATAACCGGTGACATGATGATTGGGATTTTTCTGGGCGGAGCGAACGTAAGAAATGACACGTAAATATAATGTAACTTATTTACACTATTTATGAAATATCCTCACTAATATATTTAAACTATTTATGAAGTATCTCTGCTAATATAGTTATACTATTTAGGAAATATCCGTACCAATATAGTTACACAATTTATAAAATATCCTCGCTAATATAGTTACACTATTTATGGAATATCCTCACTAATATAGTTATACTATTTATGAAATATCCGTGCTAATATAGTTACACAATTTATAAAATATCCTCGTTAATATAGTTACACTATTTATGGAATATCCTCGAAAATATAGTTGTACTATTTATGAAATATCCGTGCTGATATAGTTACACAATTTATAAAATATCCTCGTTAATATAGTTACGCTATTTGTGGAATATCATCGATAATATAGCCTTGCGCCATAAAAACCAATCAACCAACCATTTCTAATATAGTTACACTGTTTATGAAATATCCTCTCTGAGAACAATCTGCGAAAGATGCCTAAATGCTTTACAACAACTATAGCCAAACGCGATGCCAAAATGCAGTAGTACATTACAATATAAAATATCTCAAGACGTCTTGATTCCTTACAGATTTTGTACTACAAGTAAGTTGCTTTGCAAAAAACATATCTCATGATTACTGATTTGTTAAATATTTTAAAAAACTTTTTCTTTAAGTGATATTAAATTTTTTTCTTTAAATTATCATTAACATTAAAACTAGAATAAAAAATTTCACAAAAAAATCTTACAAAAAAAATTATTCTTTATTTTTATGTAAGTAACAAGATTTCTTTTTGCTTATAAAAAAACGTTTTGTAAATGACCAAAAAAAATATAAAAAATAAAATAAAATATGTAAAAAAATAAATATTAAAAAAATGTAATATGCTATGCTATATAATACTGACAATTAACAGAAAATTTTAAATCCTTTTGGAGATTCTGCCATCATCTTATGCTATCACAAATTATGAATAAGTTGGCACAACTAATTTATTTTGAAACAGTATTAATGCACATTATATAAAAAAGTAAATTTTTTTTAATTTGATGTGCAAGATAAATATAATAAAATAAATTTGCAAATGCAATAACTATGAAATTAAAATTTATATAATATTTGGAGTAAAAAAGTATTTTCATGCGCATTTTAATAATTCTAATTTCAAAAAATTTTAAAATCATTTAAAAAATGCATTTACTTGCGAAATTCAACAAAGGAAACGCTTAAGAATTTGGTAAAATATTTCAGCACGAATTATATTTTTGACTTACCGAGTTACAGCCTTTATTTAAATTAATTATTAATTCCATAAAAATATATACGAGGTCTTTTTGTGCAATATAAGAAATTATAGATGTGTTTAGAATAATGTATATAATTTTCCTAAATCTGAAATAATAAATATCACAGTATTGTATTTCAGCACACTGATCAATAATTTTTTTTGTTTTACTTTTGTAAAAGCATTATTGTCTCAAAGAACGTTTTTCTTGATCAAAACTGAATAATAATGAAATACATGCATTTTTTATAAACATTGCCTTTAAATCATATTATTCTTTGGTTTGAAATATGGATTGAAAATAAACGAAAACTAATTAAAAGATAACAATTATATGAGTAAAATATTGAAACTCTATTATTTTACCTTTGATTCCTTGTATAAGTAATCCTAAAAGGACCGAGAATATCACACTGGCTTCCATTGTCTGCAACTATACTTCCAAGTGACAGAAAAGATTTTTTGGAGAGCTTTTAATACCTAACAGTCCGAATCATTTCCCTGGAATGTGTTCAAACAAATTTGTGAAGTATAATCTGCACCCTCAAGAAATATTGTGTTTGATTTGGTTTTATTACCTAATTAATATTTTACGATTTATAGAGAGCCTCCTATAAAATGATTATTCCCTATGTGGAAGATTAATAATTTATGTACACAGCCATCAATGGCATGAGAAGAGATTTCAGTGGGCATTATTCATTATCCATTAATCATTCATACGCATTACCCCATTCCTTATACATTCCGTATGCAAAATTCAGACTAAGTATACCACTAATAGGCATGGCAATAGTATTTTCATTTCAATATTTACACACAAAGCTATAACAAAGGGTAATATTCTTAATTTAAGAATATTTGAAATATTTTAATTAATTCTTAGAATCATTCATAAAATTATTACTTTCAGTGATAGTACTTTTTGTTAGAACAAAAGCATTAAAGTCATAAACTGCCACACACAGGAAAATGATTGCGAGTAATATCGTGCAACGATTTTATGTAATTATGAGCTTAGTGTTAGTTAATTCAATTACAGTGTTTCAATCGTTTTTAAAAGTTTCTTTAAAATGATTAAAATGACTTGAAATTTTAAAATCTAAAATACCTTATTTGCTTTGAAGTATACTCTCGTTAAATTTAATTTAGAATTAATAACCTATCAAACACCCATTTCATTTCAGATATTACAGAATCGAGAGTCTTATAAAAACACTTACTTTTGGCTCAAAAACCTGAGCCATGATAAAATCGCATGAAAATCGACTGAATTTCTTTGAAAGAAAGAGTTTGAGGAAAATTATGGGTGCAGTGAATATCAATGGTATTTGAAGGCACAGATTCAACAGTATAAGATGTATAGAGAGGCAGATACCATTGACTACATAAAATTCAACAAAATGAATTTTGCCGGGCTCCTGTGCAGAATGAACCCTACCCTTTAACATCAAGAGTTTTTCACTCCAAACAATTTCGCATCATGGCAACAGGAAGACCCAAACTTATATGAATCGACTGTTTAGACAAGGATTTTGAAACTATAAAGGTAAAAAACTAGAGATCTATTTCTAAAGAAAGATCAGAATGGAAGATGATTCTGAAGAAGGTTTTGGTCAGCAAGTGACTGTCGAGTCAATAAAGAAGAAGATTCTAGAACCAAATTTTCAGGAAAATTTTGCGATAAGAAACAAACTAGTGAACTCACTTTTAATATCTAATGATTAAAATCAAACATCCTTTTTAGTGTTCTCCTTGATGTAATGAATAGACTTGCATATGCTAATGATCCAATAGATTATGATTGCATTAGCATAACTACAAATAGAGTCTCTTCTTTCAAATAAGCTAGCAGAAAGTATCAGGCGAAGATAGTGAAGATAATATCCTGGCCCACTATTGCAATAGGGCTAAGTATACCCAATCTCATAAGAACTCAAGAAGCTCCGAAGTTCTGAATTGTATTTTACAGCTTTCGATACTTTATGGTTTGAGCACATTGAGAGATCAACTGATAGCTGAGCGATTCAGATTCTTCTTTGAAAGCCCAATCAAATATATGTGCAATATGAAAAGAAATATTCCAAAGAAAATATCACTTGATGGCTTGAACGAGATTAAGACAATAAAGGTCTCCGAATGGCAAATTAAAATCTGTGACAAAGCTATCTGGAGGGAAATTGCGGAGCAGGCTAAGGCCTATTCTGGGCTGTAGTTTCATTAAAGAAGAAGAGTTTCGAAGTCCAGAAATTAAAAACTAGACAGAATTTTCCTCAAATGATTCAGAAGTCTCGGCACTAGAGAATTGTAAAAGGGATATTCTATCAATATCCGAAAAGTTCTCTATAGAAATAGAACTTTTCGGATATTGACAGAAATTTTCTGAAAATGTGAGCTAGGAATTCTGTCAGAATTCCTAGATTACATCATGATAGCATAGGAACCCTAGCAGTCCAGGAAAAATTGCATGGATAAAAGAATTATCAAGGAGAAACAATGTTTATTGTTTTACAGTGGTGGTGACAACTGCTGGGAATTTGATTATAGTTTTCTATTCAAGAGGAAACATGGATACTCTAAAGTTGAATTTTTAATTAATAAACAAAAGCCTATATTCTATGAGAGCAGAAGAAAACTTTTATAACATTTATACTTACTGACGATAAAGAACATAAAATTTAACAATTATTTTAAGAAAAAAAGGAGAAATTAGTATATATTAGTATATAAATGCCCACCGAATAATGTTAAAATTTTTATTAATAATTTCAATTCAAAATTGAAAAAGCTCTATTTCAATTTTGTATTCAATTCTATTTATCAATCAAATATTTGTCAGGGAAGTTTACATATTAATGGCTTCTGATCAAATTCATATTCTAATAGAGTTATTAAAACTATCATTGGAATTTAATCGAAGCCTATTTTAATTGCACATTGTCCTTAAATCCTCATACGGTATTATTACATAAGGCAAATTATTTGAGGTACTGGATGTACTGAATATTCCAATCAAACTTATCAATATCACCAGAACTACTAGTAAACAAGTAGATTTTTCATTGGTAAATTTTAAGGGAAGGAGAATCTATAGCATGCTTCTTCTCAATTCGACCCTTAAAATAGCTTTGAGAAAAGTGAAAGTGAGAAATGTGATGAAGCCAAGAGTGACTTTTCGGACTTATCTTTACAACCAAAAGGCTACTTACCATAACCTAGTGATAGAAAACAGCTTTTTTGAGCGACAAATCCCGGATTCAATACCAACTATCATTAAAAAACGAAGAGAGGGATCCTGCGTTTCTATATCCTGCATACACGTTTGTTGGGGCTGGTGTCTGGGAATTTTCCTGGTCCCCTCATTTGTGAGACGTGAATACTTATGACTCAGAGTAGGCAGCTTTCGCAGTGGATACAAAAATGGCTTACAGCAGCTTTAGGTCATTAAGCTCTCCACTATGCAGTGTCGAAATCTTAGCATCTGATTCACCGTGGCTTGCGGTAGAGCAGCTGTCTTCAGTACATAATCTCCCGGGATCGATTTCACTCACTGTTGTACAATGGGAGATGGATGTTGCATTTCTACTTTTGGCCTGCACTTCTGTCAGGATGGGCGTTTGACAGTTTCTCGTGTTTCCTACTTTGGGACACATAAATATGGTCCACTATCTATGAAACATCTTTTCCTTGTGCAATTACGCAGTAGACATTATTTGATAAATATTAAAAATGCCTCCAACGGCAATCCGACATTAGGTTGCCTGTTATGCAGTAACAAAGTCTTAACAATTAGGTTCACCACAGCCTAGAGGTCGGACAGCTCTCTTCGGTGCATATGATCCCCAGTTCGATCCCAGCAACTACTGAACAGTTGTTGGTGTGTCTGCTTGGGAATTTTCCAGCTTTCCTCCCTTCTGACACGAGAAAAAAGGTTTTTTTATCCATGAAAAGTTCCTCCGAAAGCAATTGAAGTGATCGATGTATGCAAATGTTCATGGTAAATATATATAAAATATAAACTAAGATAAAATGCATTTTAATCTCCCAATGCAAGTATTGTAATTAATTTCAGAAAACTCATTTGGGCTTATCCATCAAACGGCATAAGAGTAAAATACCTTCAGAAAATTTAATAATGCTGTTATTATTGTTATTCTAGTTCCTTTTTTACCTTTTTTGTTGATATCCACAAATAATCCTCATGATTTTTATTCAAAATGTTCTTTTTAATCACTTAAACATTTAGGCAAAATGAATTTTATATCTTCAAGATTATTTTAAATGTTTTATATATATATATATATATATATATATATATATATATATATATATATATATATATATATATATATATATATATATATATATATATATATATATATATATATATATATATATATATATATATATATATATATATATATATATATATATATATATATATATATATATATATATATATATATATATATATATATATATAACTACATTAGAGTTTAATAACCCTCATAATTTAAGTATAAATTAAAAATTACTTTTGTTTTGAGTTTGTTTATAAAAATATATCATCAAACCGAATCTTTGTGTGTAGTTCTTCTCACATTTCTTTTTCCAAATTATGTCTTATGTTGTACGAATGAGTATTATAAATATGAATATGAAGTCCAATCAAGCAGACTATACGAAACAGCACGTTATCAAACCGATGATGAAAAGAAAATTGTTATCAAGTTTGAATACGACTAGCAAAATTAAGTGATTTTGACATTTAAACATATTCATTTAGTTTGCCGAAGGGAAGAAATTGATCCAATCATCTGGTGCAGGCATAAAGAGAAAAGAGCTCAGCAAATGCATACAATAGAACAAGATTATTGGTCAACGAAACGAGAGAACTCCTCTCAGTTGGTTATACAACTCTACACATATTTTGTATTTATATGTACTAAATTTGTGTGTCTTTATATTTTACAAACTCTAGATTTTCTTAGAGTTGGAAAAATAATAAGGACAAGAAGAAGACGACGTAACGGAAAGAAAGGAAAAAAAAAAAGATAAAAGCACAAAAACTATGTTGTCTGAAACACAAAGTTCAAGAATGGAACATGGAATGTTTGAATTATAAAGTAATCCCAGTCCTCAAAATTTTATTAAAAATTATTTCAATAATGCGCAACCAACTCACAAAATTGTTATCTGAGAATGAAACGTAGTAGTTTTATTAATAAGCATGTCTTTATTATTGTATTCTATAAATTAATTATTAATTCCTGTTATCTTACACTCAATTACATAATATTAATTTAAAGTAATATGATCCATTGTATAAGGATTGTTTTCATGTATGAATATTGTGATAAATTTTAGTAATTAATATTTAAACATTCACAATAACTCGCGGAAACCGTTGGACTTTTGGTTGTTCTAGAATAAGAAGAAAATTATATTTGATGTTAAGAAACTTCAATCCCTTTAACAACATATTTGAAATTTTAAATTTCCTTTAAATATTCTTAAGGATTTATTAATTCAAAAAGGCATTCTCATATTTGCTTTTCATTTGATTAAGTATTATAAAATGAAAATGTGTAACATATTTTTTTATTTCGAGTAAAAATATTTAAGCTTTTTAAGATTCTACTCTGGTTCAGAAAAAATTGACTTCATATTACATCTTTAAAGTTAATTATTAATATTCTGCAATAATTTATGACATGCTTCGTAAAATTTCAGTGAAGTTGTAACATTAAAGTATTACAACTTCATTGGAATGATGAAAAGTATATTTTTTTAAAAAGCCCAATTTTTTTTCAATAAATATTTTTTAATATTAGTAAGAATCAAGCATTTGAAGATCTAAACTTTTATAATATATGAAAATACATTTATAGTTAATAGAAAATGGAATTATTATTTCGAAAATAGCTTATTTGGTCTTCTAATAGATCACTTTGATTCATTAATAGCTTTTATTTTTTATGCAAAAATATTATTGAGAAAGAGTTTGCGCAAACACTATTATATTTTAAGTTAAAATATAATCCAAGAATTATATTTAAAAGTTGCTAGAACATAATATTTTCTCGTGATAAATGCTTTAACCATCCATGATCATATAATGCACATTCGAAGAGTAACATTGTTAAAAAAACAGGTGTATTGATTTCTCAACGATATTTTTAACATGAAATGCCCTACACTGATTTTTATATTTTGAATTTTGTTTAAATAATCTTAATTTAATTTTCAAAAAAATCAATGTTTTAGTGAACTAAATATTAAAGATGAATGTTCCTTAAAATCATGAACAATAAGAAAATCTCAACTACAATCCAAACCATCAAAAACTACAAAAACTACTAAAAAGTATTACCAATTATTCGCTACTACCGAAAAGCAAAATAAATTTTAATATTAGAAAATTTTCTAGTAATCCAAGGGGAAACCTTTTAAATGAAATCGGAATAATTCACTCTGGACCATGATTCCACATTCAATTATTCTAATTTGTTTTAAGACTAGGTCAAAAAATTTAACTATTAATTTAGTACAGATATGCATCTAGAAAAGTAACATCTGTTTTCGCAGTAGCTGGTATTGAATTCACTAAAAACATTTCATAACACCTCTTTCTTCAAGTGTAAAAAATCAAATCATTATATGCTAGAATTTGGTGTGTTATGGAATATTTAATGCATATAAAATCCTTAATAAAGCCAAATTTTTTTAGGGATATGTTTTTAAATTTTGAGTTTAAATATGTATAATTTGATAATTTTTAACTATTTTATGTATAAAGAAAAATATCTTATATCATAAGTAATAAATTTTGAAAGTTTTCTTTTACATTTTTCTATATCCAGATAAATTCAAGATTTTAAACCTAAAGTAACCTAATAAATTCAAGATTTTAAACCTAATGCTTCATAAAAATTCCTGAATGGCTCTGATATAAAACATTGGTTTTTGAAAAATCAATCTAAGATTGATTTTTCAAAAACCAAGTCAACCCGTATTTCATTAATATTATTCTTTAAAGTGAGATTATGTAATAATTTGCTCCATTTATAGGTGAATTATCTTCAGAAAGTTAAAACTTAAAAAAGGAGTTATTATCACATGGGCTGCTAGGATACTAGTCAAGGCCATCCAAAGCTAAATGTAAAATATTCTGGAAATTATTTTTAATTCGGGATAAACTTCATAATTAAAAAATTAAGAACCACCAAAAATAAGTTTTACTCTAATATTCTTTAAAAAATAATATTTTATAAATCTTTTAATATAACAAATATTTGAATAAATTCAAATTTAATAAATTTTCTTTATTTATGATAAAATGCATTGTATCATAAATATGTCTTATGATTTTCCTTATATATATATATACACATACATATGCAGTAAAATATATGCAAACACTATTAATACAAACCTCCATCATAACAAATGTGTTAACTTTAAGATAACACAAAATGCATTTTCAGTTCATTTGAAAACAATACAATATACAAAGCCACCTAAGAGTTAATTTATATGTCATCATATAGAAATATCATGTAAATAAAAAATATATGCTCAGGAGGGACAATCCAAGTGGTTTTATTCTTGTGTTTAATCTTTGAATGAATCTCCTGAAATGTGAGAGAGGCATATCGTTGAATGGGGAAGGGTTGCAGCCTCCGTTAGTCTATAAGACTGGAGTGCCCAAAGGAGAACTGACTGATCTCCGTAGCCCCAGGTTTTAACTAAGCAAATTGGACCGGCCTTCACTCCTTGGGTGACCCTACAAGGAGAATAATCTCTTGACGTACTTCACCCACTGCGCCCAGGAACACCCCTTCGCCGGCATCTAATGCACACTAATATTCATCATATTAAGAGCCAATTATGTTGGTATTGTCATTTGTTATTTGTTAACAGTATGACAATTCAACCATATGTAGAGGAAATTTTTTCGGTAACACTACTCTTTCTTCAGATGATGCTGAATGCTGTTGATCAGAAGGATAACAAAGGACAGGACATATCGCAAATGGGCCAACTTACTGCTCAAAGTATTTGGATGCTTCCTTGGCCATGTCTGAATGGATCTTTCACCAATCGAAATTATTCGGGATGTGATTTCACATCGCGCGTATTGGTTCCCACCACCATGATCAAAGAATGGAGGCAAATCGTTCTGAGAGAACGGAGAGTTATCCCTCGTGAAACGATCTGTTAACCTCTTGATTCCGAACAGAGAAATGTTGCTAAATATATTGTCACTCAGAATGGCTCTGCAAATTATTGCACATATTGTACAACAGCTCGTCTGATAAAGGTGCTATCTCTTAATAAAACATCACTTAAATAATTAGTTAATAGTGTTATCTTTCTTTTTTCGATTATCATCATATTTTGAATGAATTTTAAGTATTACATAAAATTACATAAGTATTCCATTTTGTATGTCACATAGTGTGTATAAGGCCGCGGTAGCCTTGGTTGGTTAGGGTTTTTTTCCTTATCGGAAGGTAGTGAGTTCGAATCCCGGCTTAACCGAAGATCCATCGTGTTCACTAATGGTGTCTGGGGGACATAAGAACTGGCGTGGTCGCAATGTCCTCCAAGGGAAATGGTACCTCTGGGGGTGACAGGCCAAGTATTTGGGGTCTTCTGATTGGTCTCTGCTTCAAAATCATGAAGACTCCACCCGGCTGCTTCTATTTAACTGGTAAAGCCCAATTCAAGGCTAGGTAGAGGGAAGCATACTGGTGGAACAACAGCATATTGTGTATCAGAATGAATAATATAACTAAATTTAATTTCTTCTACTTGCTATACTAGCCTTTGAGAATCAATATTTCTAAATATACTTTTAAAAAATTAAGAGTTACACTATTTTTGAGAATAAATATCCAATGCAGGGCCGGCCCCAGGGTAGGGTGATCCGGGCGGCTGCCTGGAGAGCAATGATCTAGGGGTGCCAAAATCATGGAAAATGAAAATAAACTGATAAAAAAAATTAAGTTACAGCCTTTTATAAAATGTATTAAAAAGTAAGGAATTTTTTTTTATCATTCTAATATCATATCAATAAATTATTTTTTATAATATTGCATAGTCATTGGACCCGTGTATTGTAAGTATACTATATTTTATTGAAATCGGTTCACGAGAATTTTCTGAAAAACACATTGCAAGATTGGACTAATAGTTTTGATTTTGAAACCAAGCGAAACAAGATATAACAGCCCTTTTTAACTGCATATAAAAAGGAAGTACACTTAAAACAATGTATTATTTTCCACTAGACTTCGGCTTGCGCGAAATAAAATTGTTTGTTTTAATTGTTAGTGCAAAAAAGCTTTAAAAAAGTGCTTGTGCAAATTGCCCAGTGCGTTTGGCTTCTGTGAAGGTAATTTAATTTTTGTTTTCATTTTTAAAAACGAATAAAATCCATCAGACATAAGCCAAAAAAAGGATGGGGGTAAAAATTACGAGTTTAATCAACACATGACTTGTGTGGTACCAAATAAGAGGCAATTGAGTCTGGAGTTGAATAAAATGCATTTTATTTTTTTAAGCCAGTATCGCACAAGGGGGTATTTCAAAAATTAGAGTTTAAATCAAAAACATTGTCTTGTGTGATATCCATTTTTTTATTGTTTGGCCAGTGGAGGTACCTACAATGAAGGGGGGATTTCTTGTTAATCGTATGAACTCAGATGCCCATAAATTGGCAGATTATTTTTCATTTTGTTTGTTTTAGTTTGTACTTCGTATTAAAAAAAATTGGGTAGTTATATATTACAAATATAAATATAAAATGTAGGAAAGTAGGGACCCCTAAAATTATATAGCGTAGGGCCACATTATATAGAATATATAGCGTAAATTATATAGCGTAAATCCGTCGCGGCACAGTGTGACTTGGTTGTTATGGTGTGACCATTCTTTTGAGGACTAACGAAATAGTAGTTTATAAAAATGTCAAATAGCAAGCAGTTTTATACAAGCGGTTTTCAAAGCAGAGCGCAGCAAGTGCTTAGAAGTAGCGAATATAAAAAAGCATAGTTTTGGCACGAGTTTTATACAAAATATTTTATCTTGATTAAAAATTTAAAAAAAAATTAAACGCAGGCATAATTTCTAACAAAAAAATATTTTTACACAAAACTACCAAACAAGAGACAAAATACTAAATACTCTAATTATTATTTTTTTATATCAGTATTATTTTTTATTTTAGTTAATTTTTCCAGAAACTGAAATGTCCGATGTTTAGATAAATGCACACAATTTACGATCTTATCTTTCTATGATCTGTTACCGTCTGGGAGCGAATTTAAAAAGCGGAGAGTGAACAAGCAAACACAATTTCAAAAACAATCAGATGTGCTACAAAACTTCTTGAAAGAATGTAGTTTCAGTGCTCTCCCACAACTGACCAACATTTGAACAACGCCCTGTACCTAAATACTGACTTTCCGGATGGGGATCCCCCTTTGGACGCAACCGTCAGCACTACTGAGCTGGGTAAGTCATCTCAAACGAGTTTAGCGAGTAGTGATGCAGTTCCAAAAATCAAAATTCCCAAGTTGTGCAGACCTCAGAGAAACATTTAGAAAAAGCTACCGACCAAAGTATCTCTTCTGACCCAGGACTATGGCCCGAAATCATGCGTGCAGCAGATAGAGTTTTTTTGGTTAAACGTGGTCCAGCTGCATCTTTGTATAATTTTGATTTTCCTTTTGATGATCAGCATAGAAGATTCTCACCAAAACATTACAGGAAAAGGCTTAGAAATGGAGAAGTGGTTTTAAGAGAATAGATGCCATACTCCGTATTTCAAAACGCTTTGTACTGTTTTCCATATCGACTTTTAGCTTCACGATCTAGCTTGAGCGCTCTCGGCAATCAAGGATTAAAAGACTGGAAACATTTAGGGGACTCTGTAACACATCACGAAATGCTAAAACTCATATAGATTGTTTGAAATCATGGCTTGAATTGAAGCAAAGATTGAAAATAGGTGAAACAATAGATGCAGTTTCTCAGAAACTCATTGATTCTGAGATAAATCACTGGTCTGAAGTTCTTTTACGCATTATATCAGTCGTTAAAATGCTAGGCGAGAGCTCTCTAGCTTTTCGAGGAACAAGCGATAAACTGTATGAACACAATAATGGAAAGCTTTTGAAGTTACTTCAGTTATTGACTGAGTTTGATCCAAAAATGGAGGAACACGTTCGCAGAGTCCTCAGTAAAGAAGAAATCAAAGCTACATATCTAGGGAAAACCATACAAAATGAGATAATTGAATTATTGCATGACAACATAAAGCAACCCATCAATGAGCAAGTTCAAAAGGCTAAGTATTATTCCGTGATTCTTGACTGTACTCCCAATGCAAGTAAAGTAGAATAGATGATATTTGTGGTAGGATTTGTCTCCATACAGGAATCAGAGTCTGAAGTTCAAGTTAATATCAACGAACATTTTTTGGGTTTTCTACCCATTGAGAGATCAACAGCTAAGGAATTTTAGGAGGTTTTACTAGAAGAGCTAGAGAAAAATAGGCTTAAAGTAGAAAATATACGTGGTCAAGGGTATGAAAATGGTTCCAATATGAGAGGAGAAAAATCGGGTGTATAAACAAGAGAATCAGAAATATTATAAAATATATATAATATGTATAAAACCCAAGAGCATTTTATGTTCCACGCAGCACCCATTCGCAAAATTTGGTTGTAAACAATATGGCAAAATCCTCGTTTGAGCCAGTCAACTTCTTCAATGTTGTTCAAAAGTTATACACATTTTTTTCTTCCTTTTCTTTTCGTTGGGCAATATTACTGAAATGTATTGAAACTTACACTCCAAAACCATTGAGTGATACGGGATGGGAAAGTCGAGTCAACTCATTAAAAGCTGTGTGGTTTCAAATTGGTCCAATTCACTATGCTTTGTACAGCATATATGAAGATTCAGAAATCGATAATATGATCAGAGACTAGGCTAGCGGATCATTAAATAATTTGAAGCAGTTCAAATTTATATGCTCTGTTGTGATCTGGTACAAAATTTTGAGTCATATTAACCCCATCAGAAAACTTTTGCAAAATTTTGATACGCCACAACCTATTGATATGCTTAGCAATTGCAAACTCTTCTTTGAAAACCTGAGATCAGATGAAACTTTTGAAAGCATCATTTTAGAAGAAACCGAGCTTGCTTTAGACATTGAAGTAAAAGCTAATTTCGAAACCACGACACCACGTCTTCTTGTCAGAAGCAAAACAAGAACATTTTTGTATGTGGGCCCGGACGAACCCTTTCAAGACCTCAAATTAAAATATAAAATAGATTTTTTTCACACTATGAATCAAGCAATAAATTCCTTGGAAACCAGATATAATTTGCTGAATACTCACAGTAATTATTTCAGCTTTTTGTATAATATTTTTGGTCTAAAAAACATGACCAGAAATGAGCTACTGGCTCATTGAAAATTTGGAAGTAGTTTTAACTGATGGAAATTCAAGCAATCTTAACGCCCTGGAACTAGCCAATGAGATAAGCATTGTTTCGTCATTATTAACAAAAAGGAAACCCCTGTTGAAGTTCTCAAGTTTATCGCTACACTTAAATTCGCTCCAAACCTCAACATAGCATTAAGAATCCTACTTACATTGCCAGTCACTGTGGCTTCAGGGGAAAGAAGCTTTTCAAAACAAAAAATAATAAAAAATTATCTCAGAATGATGCAGATACAAAATCGCCTCAGTGGATTAGCAATAATAGTTATAGAACACCGAATGAGTGACAAATTAGACTTAAAATCCCTGGTTCGTGAGTTTGCCAAAAGAAAAGTTAGAAAAGGGCATTTTAATTACTTTGGTTAATTAGAATTTCTTTATAATATGGGATATTAGTTTAGTTAACAGTACTTCATTTTAATTTTTGTTATTTTGCCTTAAGTGCTAAATTGCTTATCTTGTTATATAATGCTTGAGTTTTTAATAACACGTTTTTTCTCCCTTAACTTTCTGATATGGTCGCATGAGATTTACTTAAAAAAACAGGGGAGGGGGCGCAAAATTAAGGTTTTTCCCGGAGCACCAAAATGTCTAGGACCGGCCCAGTGCAATGTTTCATAATTTGTTTCTTCTGTTGTTATTGTCATGTGACAAGTGCAAAGAGAGAGAGAAAAAGAAAAAACAACTCATATTGGACCAAAGGCATGGAGCTCTGTCTTGTCCACATTTTCAGCTTTTTCGGTATAGAGGGTGTCATGGCCGCCTTTGGGGTCGATGCTCAAGAGGGTCGAGGCAACAGAGATGCAATTGAAGAGATGCCTCGTATCCAGTGGAACTCCTGGGTAGTGCTTGATTTATGCGTATGTTATAGATCCGTCGGGCATGATTTTCATACCCCTCATGTGCCCAGTTCGCATTCTGATGCTGGTAGAGTTGATACCACGGTCAGGATTAAGTTCCGAAAGACACCATTTTTCCTTAGTCCCCCGCAGAGCTGATGCCTTGCGACGGCGTTTTCATCGAAGCAAGTGGTAGTTGTGGGAGAGGGATTGATATTTCTAGCCTCTTTGGTGAGGCTGTTCATTTTCCTCGATGTTAATGTATGCAGGGATCTATTGGATGGTGCAGGTTTTCTCCTTTACAACTATGGTGGACAGAAGCGCGTTGATGTCTTGGGCAAATCTCGTTTTACCTACTTTAATGGCCTCCAGAGCATATTTACAGTGAAAGGATATGTTGATGCAATTCAAAGAACTGACTGTGTGAGGTAAAGGTTGAGAGCTGACTTTATATCAATCAGTTCACTGGTGAAGTTGGAGACAATTTTTTTAGCTGCAACTCGATGTTTGAGGGATGATTGATCTGGAAGGATAAGGAAAATACCAGAATCTCCCTTGTTGCATTCTGAGTTGGAAGAACCGTCAGTGTAAACGGTGAAAAGGTCTGGTTTAGAAAGCTTGGTAATAGTTTCCATACCTTATCTCCGAATGGTTTCTTCTGGTTTACTTTTTAAACACGAATCCAGCAGGTCTAAATTGATTTTAACGGTAGGTGGTGGTTTGACAGCAAAAGGTAAACTCTAGGTCCTGATCGAATTAGCCTTTATGTGCTAAACTGAACAAAGAGAAGAAATCAAACTAAATCAAATAGCCCGAAATGTCTGCCAAGGGCACTTTTTAAATACTTAGTTATTAAAATTTCTATTTATAATCAGCTTGAAATCGCCCAAGTGGCAAAATAACTTGGCCCAATATTGACAATCTTACCAAAATAATCCCAATAATGGGGGCCAAGTTTTCCCCATTATATAGTATGCCAACACAAGTCAAGGTTGGTCCTACCATAAGGGCTAAGTTTTCCCCAGTCCACCATGATAACCCATTGTTAGTCCTAGAAAGGTAGCCAAATTACTACTAATCTTGGGCATGCCAAAATTTTGCCTAAATATATCATATGTAGAGTTAACCCCAATATGGATGCCTGCTTTTTTTTTTTAAGCTGTTAGGTTGCATTTTTGTTTGCTAAGGATTTTCTTACTAATTAAGATCCATGTTCCTGAACTTCAATCATCTTAAAAGTTCTATTCTTGAAGTTTAATCCCTATTAGCAGAGGCTCAATGGCATTACAGTGACCATTTAATGGTTTCGCCGGTAGCTCATTTCACTCCTAACTTTTTCAGCGGTCCGTGACCATTAACTTATACATGAAACGTTAACTGTTTTTTCTACCGCGTACTGGAAACGACACCGTCGTCGGCTTCTAATAGAGTGGTCACTGGACGGCAGCTGCAGCATTTACCATTTAGTTTGAAGGAAAGTAAAATCATGTGCAGATTTATTAATAGGTCTGAGCTTGCGTGGCGGCCATATTTGAAAACCATAGTATTATTTACCTTTTATTAATGTTTATTTAAGATCTTGAATAACAACATTATTTTCATCAGAATAATTTAGTAAGTACTTTCAATTCTTTTAAATAAATAGAAGTACATATCATTAAAATATCTATTTATTTAATTCTGTCACACTGATTTTACGAAGTTAAATTTTATTTTCTGTTTGTAAAATTAAGTCAAAATAAGCATTGCAAATAGTAATCTATTTTAAATAATATAATTAATTTTAGTATTAAATTTCACTTTGTTCATTGTTTTTTATATTTAATCCGTAATATTAATGATCTACCATTATTATATGATTAAAAACCAATAGCTACCATGGAGAGCAATATTGATAATTTCTTTTGTATATTTTTGATGTATGCTATTTTTTTAACTAGATTTCTTTTTCATTATTAGCATTAATATGTGAAACTTTAGATCACTAAATTTATTTGAAAAATAAATTTAGTGATCTAAAGCCTTATTTCAAAAGAAATTTCATAAAATCTAATCTAATGTAAAAATACATCTTAGTGATAAACATCAGGATACATAACATAGATTATTTATTATTATATTAGGATTTTCTATAAATGGATAAGTAGCAATTTAATAAATAATTTCTAAATTTTAATAAAACTTAAATTTTAATTATTCTTTTACATTTGAAATTTAATCATATTTACATAATAATTAATTTTGATACAATAATTTCCATGATTTTATAATAAAAATGATTTTATCTTGGGATTATTTGTAGTAGATTGTTGAAATTACTCCATGTTGTTGAAGTCAATTTCCAGCATAGGTCAATGTACAGTTTGTGCATGAATATTAGTTTTTGTATTTAAATAAATGAATAATCAAGATTTTTATATACATAGTATAATATGTTTATATTTACAAATAAATTCTTATGTTGAACAGAAAAGTAAAAAAAAGGTTCTTTTCTATTATAAACCTGAAGAAATAGCTGTGATTCAACAGTTAATGAGTTTGAATCCCACCTTAAGTTTGGATAGAGGTCCAGAATCCACATTAAACCGTAGGTCCTAATATAATTAGTCTCACGTGCTAAAAAATGTAAATAAAATGTTTGTATTATTTTTAGTATTTTCTAAAAATGTAAACCATTTTAAACAATATGAAAATGGAATATTTAGGGCTAATTTACGATTTTTTTCTTCCCATATTTATCAAGAAATTTTCAAAATCTTCACCATACTGGGCTATTCGATTCTTCTTTTATTTGTAAAAACAAATTTTGGTTACCGTAAAAATTTTAATCTTTTTGAACTTAAAATTATAATCGAAATCAAAATTTTTCATATTTTTATGTTTAGATATATTATATTTACTAGCAGTAGTTTTGTATATTATTAACCATGAAACTATCCCAAAACCCGAAATCCGATGTTATTGTTACACACATTAATAATTTAGCTGTAAAAGTATTTATCTACTTTTATTTATTCACATATATTTATTTATTATGATAAATATATTTACAATATTATTCGGAAAGAACTATTATTTCAATTTTTTTGGCTTCATAGATTATTTGATTGCTAATGAATAGGGGCTTCAGTTAGTTATTGGTAAATTACTTTAATATTTCTTTTATTATTATATTTCACATTATTCTCTTTCTAATTTGGCAACACTTATTCAGCTTGTAAGATTCAGAAATCCCAGAATCCTATTCGGCATTTTACAATTTTAACGGACTGATTCACGTGGACTCATCTTGGAGCAGGTAATTAGAAATTACTATTGTATTTATAAAATAATTAGACTATTTTAATATGTTTATTTAACTATTCTGTTTGCTTTTAATAATATTAACATTTAATATTTCAGAAAGATGGGTCGTCGTCCGGCTAGATGGTAAGTTTTCTGTGGCTATTCCTCTTTAGAAAAATGAATATAAATTATCATTTAGTATAAATAACCTAGTTTAAATTTTTATGTAATTATTATTAACTAATACTAGTTACATATTGTTGCATACTCTTCAAAAGTTTATAAGTTAATGATACTTATATTTTAATTTATTTAACAATGTCGAGTAATTTCTTTTGAAATTTCACATTAACATCATTGTGTTGATATTTGAATGTTAAAATTCACAAATATTATCATATAATATATTAAATGTTTCTTGATTAATTATTGAAGTTAATTTAAGTCAGGAAAACTTGCAAATAATTATATGGAGTTGACTTCTGTAATTAATGGTAGAGATAACCCTACTTCGTACTGTTAGGCCTAAGAGAGTTGTCTTGCCTTTTCTAACTCAATTCATATATGTGTAATGACATTTGCATGCCTGTTATTTATTATTATTATTTTTTTTTTTAGAAAAAGTTGTTTAAAGTTTTTTATTTTCCTGGTCTTGATAATCTTATTTTAATAGTTTAACGAGTGAACCACGTGGCAACTCCACCTTATGATATTAATGTAGTTACATACAATTTTCATGTTTTTAGTTTCTTTCATTATTACATGACAATGTTAAAAAAATTTATAAAGCTTTAAATGTAGATATGAAAAGTAACTTCCAAACAAACTAAACCTTGCTAAATTATTACATAACCGAAAACTTTTCAACATTTTAAAGTTTGAATAAAGTTTAAAATTTATATAAAGTGTTTCAAACGATAGTTTACATTTATTGTACTACATTCTTTTTAACTATGTTTTTATTAAATTAAAATTATCGCAAGAAGCTGGATTAATTTTGAATTTATTGTTATTGTGATTGAATTGATATTATGAAAAATATTATATTGCTTGATTTCCTTGATCTTTGACTATCTACTGATATTCAATTATAATTAATATGGATCCAGTAAGCTTTCAGCAGCATATTTTGTATTTAGAATGGCTATCAGAATGTATTCATTGCTGCACATCTTGTGTTTGTGTATGACTTTGTTATAAACATTTAAGTTTTATGTACATAAAATGCTTCAATATATTTGTAAGTACAAGTTATTTGCCAGGCTGTTGATGGATTGCTCAGATTACAACTTAACTTTTGGTTACTGTTAAACTGTAATGAAAAAATAGAACCATTTAGAAAGCAAATCTGGAATTGCAAAGTAAAATTAAAAAAATTTTGTTTCAGTCCCCCTAAATTTCTTTGTTTCTATGTAACTTGAGTTGTCTGCAATAAGTGTTAATTTTAAAAATTGCCTTCTGTAAAAAGATAAACATCAACTAACTTACACCGTAGTGCGAAGGTGAGATATTCCATTGCTGTATTTGGTAACACATTTGGCAATTTAATTTGGAGAGGAAAAATATAAAATTTTACTGCATTTAGCAATTTTTGCGTTTTGCGACCTGTGACTGTAATACTATATCCAGTATTATATAATGTTTATTAGTTCCTATGATTTTTTAAATTAACAACTTTAATTCATATATTTAAAAATTAAAGAAATAAGCAAAGTAAAATTTTATTTCTAGTAAAATTATTTGTAGATCTTGTCTTATTAAAATTTGTCATCAAAGTTGTATTATGTTATTATAATTGCTCTATGTAAAATATATATATGATGTTACAAAATCTAATAAATATTACTTTGTAGTGTTTTATGCCATTTGAATATTTTATGAAAATATGATTGTAATCAGAATAATTCTATTTGTAAAAGATTAAAATTCAAGAAAATAAAGTGTAATTTTTATTTGTATCTGTACCATAATATATTCTTATTTTTATATATTGAGTTATTTGAAGGGTTTTAAATGTTTTGCAGTCCAGCTCCGATATGTCTTTGTAGCAGTGTCGGCGTTCAATACTGCAGAAAATAATTGTTGTAGCGCTATGCTCTTGTCTAGAATTAGACTTGTAAGCACTCTCTATGACAACAGAACTCTTATTAGGCCACTGTCCTTAAATGCTTAATCTATTGGCCCTGTGTTTAAATTAAAAATTTATACTTAATCTTAAAATTATGTTATGTTTCTTATATATTTGACATTTACTATTGCATGTGATATTTTGCTATAAATTACAAAATTATCTTTCAGTTATCGATATTGCAAGAACAAGCCATACCCTAAATCAAGATTTTGTAGAGGTGTCCCAGGTAAGAATGAAAAATATTTAGATTCACTTTAGAAATTCTTAATATATAACCCTAGTAATCTTCCTCAAAAGCATTATTAAAGTAATAATTACTTTTTTAATTGTCCAATGGAAGAAAATTGATTTCTATCTCTGTGGGTGAGTTGCTGTATTATTACTGTCATCTCAATAAGATTGATACATAAATTTTTTAGTTTTGATTTGATTTTTATGTTAGCATGTGAATAATTTTATCTTGGAAATTTTTAGAAGCATGATGATTATTCACTTTGGTCCGTGTTTCTGACATTTAATGACGACCAGTGTATTTTCTGAATCGTTATGTTGAGAATGATTGAATCTATGAAAATGATTGAAACACAATGCTGAATTATAGTATTCAAAATATTCTTAATGTAATGTGAATATCTTTCCCCCATTTCTTTGGAAACTTGTTTCTGCCTTTTAAAATATAATTTTAAACATTAAAGATCAATTATTGGGTCTTGTATACAGTGGCAATAAATCATAAGTAAATTCATTATTTTCTATATAATTAAAATAGTATGTAAAGAACCTAATGATATCTCTATTCAAAGAAAATTCCTTTGAAATATATTGTAAAATCAGCATGTTAATGAAAATAGATTTACTCTTGAGTAATTACTGTGAATATTTTGGTGTGTGTAAGAACATAAGTATGAAAACTTTGGTTGTAGAAATTTCTATTTTCTTATTGAATGGTTAGGTATCAATGTGTTGTGTACAATATTCTCATATTGAAACAACAAATTAACCTTTAAATGTTTGTATATATATATATATATATATATATATATATATATATATATATATATATATATATATATATATATATATATATATATATTCATTGAAAAGATTAATTTAAACCACCGATACTTTTTGATGCATTATTTATAGCTTGAAAGTCTTTTTTCCTAAAAACAACTTGTATAGTAAAATCAAAGGTTTTTAAAAGTGAATATTAAAGAATTATTTTAGAGAAGAATTTTTTAAAGGTTTCTATTAATTAATGTGAAATTTTCTTTGTAATATTGTTAGTTTATATAATATTGGGAGTTTATTCCCCTCTCCCCCCATGTGCTGTATTTATACCCTGTCCTGTATTTGAAACAATTTACAACATGTCAGACAATGTTGCTGTACTGAAATTTTTTATTATGATACTTTTGGTCCGTGTTTCTGACATTAATGATGACCACTTAATTATCAGTCTCTTAGTCTCTTAAGTCCTTAAAGAAATCCTTGTAAATCTTAAGGATTTCTTTAAGGAACTAGTTCAGTATCCCTATCTACTTGTGAATACAGCAAATTTTTTTCAAAAGCCAAGCTAAGCGCATGTTTATTAACACAGGAAATTTCCCAAAGTTTGATAGGAAAATAAGCATTTTAGAAAATTTAAAAATCGAAATAAATATAAATAATGGACTTCTTTGATATGAAGTTAAACTGATGCCAATTGATATATTTGATTTGACATTTTGTTCATTTGTCACCAGTGTCACATTTCAGTGAAAATAAAAGCATGCAAAAACTATTTTTTAAATATTATAACTTTATATTTAAAAAATGGAACACAAATATACAATAAAAAATACATGTAATCAATAGCATTTAAATAAAATAATTACACCTCCGAAATTTGGTACTCATCCCAATCAATTCCTGAAATGATTTCAACAAATTTATTTAAACAGTCATTTGCAGCTCTGCAAGCTTTATGAAACATACATTGCAAGATAAAATTTAAAATGTCTTACGATTATGCATAGGTAAAGACGATTTTACATGCCTCTGTACTTTCAATTGTATTCGTGTGGCATCCTGTTTCTGGATCAACTTATGATTGACTTTTAAATGTTCAAATACCTCCTCAGTTAAACAATTATATCTCTTCACAAAGTCGGAGTACAAGGAAGTGCCTAGCAAAATCCTATGTTTAATAATTTGGTATTAATATTTCCTGTGTTCTATTGTGTACGACAACTTTAAAAAAAAAAAAAAAAAAAACTCTTCCGGAATCACTCTCAAACACCCACTGACCGTCAGCCTTATGTCGCTTATGATTTCGCTTGCCAATTTTGGACTCTTCTATTTCAACAATTTTACCCTTATTTTTTTCTGAAAAAAGTTCAATGCAATCTAAAAGAGTTTCATTAATAGATTGCCCCCAATCAGCCAAAATAGCTTTTGAGAAATACTCTTCAACTATCTGTTCCGTTTTAGATCCCCTCAAAATTTCGTAAGTAATACAATTTCAAACAATTTTAGTTTAGAATGTGAAAACCACGAACCATGCCTGAACCAAAAACAGCAATATTTTTTAATATTGCTGTTTTCCAGTATTACTTTTTTTACATACAAAGGAACACCATCAGAATAGCCTTTCTTTAGGCTAATATTCATTTGAAAACAACATTTTCTGCAATTCGCGTCTTTAATTAATCCTATTTCTGTTTAAAAAATCAATTAGTTCAGGATTCCCAATTATTAATTAAACAAAAAATCTATTAACAGTTTCGTGTTTTTCAACTGTTGGCCTAGAGCTTCGAAAAGTAAAATATCCATCATTGGTTTCATTAATTAAAGCTAAAATAATCAGTTGAAATTTCTCAACAATACTATGAGCATGAGACAAAAATGTAACAATAAATTAACTAAAATGTATAAGATAATAATAAATTAACAAAGCAAAATTGGGAAAAAAGAACAATTTACAATTTTAAATATATAAAAGAAAATATATGAATAAATGAAAATGTATATAATAGATAATGTAAAAGAAATTGTAAAAAAGGAAACTTTACGATGCTTGGACGCTGGATACAACAAAACAAAACTGAGGGAAATCCCCTAATTGTTCCATCAACAGCAAACAGAAGTCAAATATCTAACAATAGAATAAAGAAACTTGAAGTGAAACTAAAATAGCTGTTGCCACTGAAAATAAGCACATATATAACGTAAAAATTATGTAAATCACGAGAAAAATAAATACTGGCAACCATAAAGTAAGAATAGTAACAAAAACTGAATTTGGCAATGCTACAATAAAACAAAAATTGAAATCAACACTGATCGAAACAAAGAGCACCAGTTTTGTCGAGAAATCATGTAGGGGTGGATGCTAAACTTATACCTTCTTTAATTTTACTGTCTTGTATTTAAAAATTCTGATGGTAATGAATATATTGTAATACTGATAATTGGTTGTGATTTGTATAAAAGAAAGTTCTTTGATTCTCTAAAGTTTCTTCCTCAAAAGCATTCTGAAACATTGTTGTTTTTGCAATTGTCAATAGGAAGTAAATAAATGTCATTCTTTGTGGGTGAGATGCAGATAATTAAACTGTTATCTCAATGAGATTGGTACATTTTTATAATCTTGTGAATTAATTATATATTGTATGTTATTTTCTTAATTGAATATTTAATTCATAATTTTAATAAATGATTAAAAATAAATAATATATTTCATTGTCTAATATATGTTGCATATATCCTTCATTTAAAATGGTGTATTTTAAATAAAAATGTGATTAATATATCAACTAAGGCAAATCAACTTTAAATAATGCCATGTTCATATTACTGACTTATTTTGTTCTAATATATATACAAAAACATGTTAGAACTAGATTTTCTGTGATGAACTGGATTGAAGTGCTTAAATTGTTACAATGTTACAAATTCATAATGAAACTTGTGTAGAATGATGATACTAATTTGGTATGACTTCATGATTATATCTTACCACCAAGATCTCTGAAGCATAAGTGCAAACAATACTTCTATATAGTTTGATTACTTTTTTATTAATATTCTTTATTATATTAATATAGATCCTAAGATAAGAATCTTTGATCTTGGAAGAAAAAAGGCTCGTGTAGATGAACTTCCATTATGTGTACATTTAGTATCCAATGAATTTGAGCAAATTTCATCTGAAGCTCTGGAAGCAGGTCGAATCTGTGCTAATAAATACCTAGTTAAGATGTGTGGCAAAGACTCTTTTCATTTAAGAATGCGACTACATCCTTTCCATGTAATTCGAATCAATAAAATGTTGTCGTGTGCTGGAGCTGATAGGTAATTATTTTAGGCTTAATCCTGTGTTAAATATTAAAATTCTATAATAAATTTACTGTTATGATTGCTAAGAAATTTTAAGATTAATTTTATCAGATTTATCACTATTTAATTTGTATAGGCTTCAAACAGGAATGAGAGGTGCCTTTGGTAAACCTCAAGGTACTGTAGCTCGAGTGAACATTGGTCAAGTAATGATGTCAGTAAGAGCTAAAGATCAGCATAAAGAGCATGTTATCGAAGCCTTAAGACGTGCTAAATTTAAGTTTCCTGGTCGTCAAAAGGTATGTGTAATATGCAATCAATGATGTGTGTATAAATTGGTTCTGCTATAATTTCTGTGTATTTCTTCCTGTTGCTATTTAGTGTTTTTTTATTCATATCACAGAATATTAAGAAATCTTGGTAACTTAAGTTAATTCTTGCCAGAATTCTATGACATAATTCTTGTATTATATTGTACTTGTTGGTGCTATTGCTTAAATATTGTACATGTTTGTGTTGTTGCTTACAAAATGCTGCAAATTTTATTATAAGCATAATTGAAAACTGTTAATCAGTTAAAAGTAATTACATGAAAGTATTTTGTTAGCCGCACAAGTTTTTCTTTCTCTCTTTAAATATGTAAAACATAACTTTCTGTTGTACAATCAACATTCTGTTGATTAAATAAATTTTTGTTTGGTTCTCTGCTCGTGATGTTTACTTAACAAGCATATGTCTGAATTAATCATGCTGAATTTCTAAAACTGAAGCAAAAAATAAAATTGCAATTGTGTGGTACTTCTGTTTCTAACAATTTTTAATTTACAGTTGATTTTCCTATGACTTAATCATTATTTAAAAATTTATTTGTAGTTGATTCATTACTTCTCCTTTTATTTTAACCTTTTGTAGTATTTTTACTGGAATTCTAAACAAATTTAAAATTTTTAATTTTATTTTAGTAAATGCAAATCTATGATATCAAGTAAAGTTCAAAGGATTGCTATTGATTAAAACAATTTAATCTGAGATTTACCATGAAGCATTTTAAATTTATATTGATATTCTTAATGATGCCTTAAGTATATTCTTCTTCTGGGCCACTGATTCATTGACTGGAATTTATTGAATTCTTTCACTTGTATGTAATTAAATCAATTTTACTGTATGTATGGTGAAGTTTAGATTTCCTCTTTAAGGTGGTGCATTTCATTATTATATTTTTCTGATTCTTCCGAAATTTTAATTTTAAAATAACTTTCAATTTAATTCATTGTGGGCAATTTGTCTGTAAGCAATGTCTGAAATGATAAGTTTTTCTATAATGTTTGAATTATATACTAACGTGATGTAATAGTGTACCGGGCCTCTGAATTTTTTTTGATGATTGGTTTTTACTGATTAGTATATTTATCTATTCTAATTCTGTTTTTTTGTAAGTGTTATTAGCTATTAAAATTATGAGTAATTCCAGTAACTAAGATTGAATTTCATGTTAAATAAACATTTTGTTCAAATAATGAAATGTTTTATTAGACCAATGTTTATTTTGAAAATTTAGTAATTAGAACGAAACCTTAAAATTTCTTGTTTCATTTTATTTAAGTTAAAATCTTAAATTTTTATATAATTTTATCTATTAGTTCAATAGAAGAAATCTTCCAAAATGAATTAAATTAATATGAAACTTCTATAAAAACAATTTTTCTCATGTCAATTTAGTTTTGTTCTAAAGGAGTTTTGTTATTTGATCAAATCTTTTATTTTATTCATAACATTCAGAAAATGTTGCATTATCTATATCAGTGGTTCTCAACCGCCGTTCCGCGGAACACTGGTGTTCCGCGAAGCTGTCCCAGGTGTTCCGCGAAAATTTTGAATATAATAAGAAACAAGAAATTTTTTTATTATTATAAAATAAATACTACATAGTTTTGTTAATTATTTGAAATTTAGCAAAAATATTCAATATTATTCTAAATTTTCATGAACAGTCAATAATATTAACAGTGTAATTATCAAACGATTTGAGTTACGCTGCTTGGAGTTACTCCAGGGAATACCACTAAATTTCTAATGTACTGATAATACAGGGAGCGCTACGTGAGTGTTGATTTCGTGCTGTTTCTTTCTTCACGCATTTAAATAACAAAAGCTAATTTCACCTGAGGTTCAGCCATAATTTAATATAAATATCTAGTTTTCGTGAGTGTGTTTTTATTATATATATATATATTTTATATTGTTGGAAATTGATAAGATGAAATGCAAGTTGTGTAGTTTTAACAGTATTCTTATCTTTTTTAGTTGCTTATTTTAACATGTATACAAGACTTTTAAATCTGAAATATGGACAAATTTTTTGAAAAGAAAGAGGAAAGTGAGGTTAATGTTGGGGCGTAGTACAAGCAGGTCTTCTTCAATTGAAGGTGATATGCAAGACAACAAAATGCCGAAAATAAACGTAAAGATATCCTAATCAGTTCGAATTATTCGAAGAATATCTGAAGTTTGGTTTACATGGAGCGGTAGTCAAGATGTTCCTATTCCGAGATGTATTATATGTGGTGAAAAATTGGCTAACAGTGCAATGGTCCCAGCTAAGTTACAGCGACACCTTTCAACAAAACATTCTTGTCTAACTTCAAAAGGTAAAGATTATTTCAAAGATTGCTGAAAATCAAGAAGTGCAAGCAACATGCTTTCGAAAGAGCGTTACAATTTCGGATAAAGCGCAAATCGCTTCTTATAAAGTGGCAGAACTAATTGCATTGAAGCAAAAGCCGCATGATATCGCAGAATCGCTTAATTTTGCCCGCATGTTTAGAAATTGTTAAGATTATGTTTGGCAATGAAGCGCAGCGAGACGCCCTAAAATTCCCTGCTTCGACGATACGATAAAAAGAATTATAGATATGTCAGGTTTTATAGAGAACGCGGTGATGTCAAATTAAGATAAAAATTTTGCGCTGCAAATTGACTAATCCTGGCTGACATAAGTGGCAAAGCCCTAATTAATCGGATTTATTCGCTTTGTTGACGACACTGAAATAATAAATCAGCTTTTTTTATTCTGCAAGGAACTTATTGGTCACGCAACTGGAGAAGACATATTTAATTCAGTATCATCTTATTTGGAAGAATGGAAATTATCCTGGGAAAATTGCGCAGGAATCTGTACTGATGGAGCTCCAGCCATGCGTGGCAGTATTAAGGGATTTTGTAGTCGAGTTAAAGCAATAAATTCAAATATAGTCTCTACTCACTGCTTTCTGCACAGGAATCTTTGATTTCAAGAGTCTACCAGCAAACTTAAAGTCTGTTTTGGAGCAAGTCGCACATATGGTGAATTATATTAAATCGAGACCATTAAAACCCAGATGTTCAAAAACAACTTTGTAACACCATGGAATCCAAATATGAATGTTTGCTTTTTGCACTCTGAAGTGAGGTGGTTTCAAGAGGAAAAGTGCTAACCCGAGTTCATGAGTTGAAACAGGAATTGCTAGTTCTTTTTAGACAAGAGGGTAATGATGTATACGTAAAATATTTGGAAAATGATGCATGGTGTACTAAGCTAGCATATTTAGCCGATATCTTCAGCTACTTAAATTCAGTCAATACATCTCTTCAAGGAAAAAATGAAAATATTCTGACATCCACAGACAAATTGCTAGCTTTCCAGAAAAAGCTTTTGCTTTGGAAAATCGATGTTCGCTCAAAATCGCAAATTTGATATGTTTCCGCGATTAGCAACGAAAATATTGTTAACATTAACTAAATGATTTCAAATGTGACAGAGCATTTGTCAATATTGCAGGACAAAATAACTCATTACTTTCCATCTCTTAATATTGAAGACTTTGATTGGGCAACAAATCCATTTGGTGAATTTGATATAATGAACCAAGATTTTTCTATTCAGGAAGCAGATGAGTTTATTAATATATCAACGGATCGTAACGTTACAACTAAAATTCAAAGAAGAAGGAGGAAAGGTTTTGGATTTCCATCGAGAATGAACATCCATTTATTGCAAAACGAGCGTTGAATATCTTGTTGCTCTTTTCACGCCCCTATCTGTGCGGAACTTGGATTTTCAACTCTAACAAATATTAAAAGCAAAAAAAGAGAAAGACTTATCAATTTAGAAGAAGAAATGAGAGTAGCGCTTCTCTTACATAAGACTCCAACCTTGAGAAAATTTGTAAAGGTCACAAGCGCAAATTTCTCATTAAAATAAGTTACCATGTAATATATATCTTTATTTCAATTAAATATTAATCTTCCAATTATTTTGTGTGATTTACATTAGATTTACAAATTTTATGATAATGGTGTTCCGCCAAAATCGAGACCACTTAAAAGTGTTCCGTGATCCCAAAAAGGTTGAGAGCCACTGATCTATATATTGATTTGCAGAGTAGTGTTGAGTTGGTAGTCAAATCAAGCATCTGCAAAATGAAATTTATATTAATCATTCCATGTTGTACGTGAGTTTCTGTAAAATTAGTTTGTTAGTATGCACAATTAAATTTCAATTACAAGTACTTGTAGTTGATTTAATGTTGTGCAATACTAAAAAAGCACTCTGAACCATGGTCAGACCTTGTTTTGTGGTCTTGCACACTGATAGAGTTGGTACATTTATAACATTTAAAAAGTTAATGGAGAATCAATCATGGTCCAGCATTAAGTAATAGAGAACTCACTCTAAAAGTTTTTATTAACATTGCTGAGAAGTATTTTATATCTGTTGAAAATTTCCAAAAGTTGTCAGCAAAATACTACTAAAGTATTTTGTGTTAACTTTTTGGAACATTAAATATCTGCTTCATCTTAGTTCTTAAGTATGAAGTTGTTTTGAATTTCTGAGAGTTGACTTTGACTGATATGTCAATTTCATAGTATGGAAACTTACAGGTTAGTCTTACAGTCTTCAATTTCACATTAAGTTAATCTGTGTGATCTGTTAAATTTATTAACAATGGAATATTAAAATAATTTTAGATTAACTGCAATGCATCCCACAGTTCAACTGAATAAAGTTGAAATTCAAAATTGTACTGTCATACGTGTGTTAATAAATCTGAATCTTTATTGTGTGAGAGTTGTCTGTAGTTTTCTTTGAGTTATACTATAATTTTTTTAAACCTTTTTCTTAAAATAATTCTGGGTTATGTAATGGTTCCTAATCTTGTTCATATAAATGATTTGATATGCATTTTTAGTTTATTTCCCAATTAATATTCTCAGATGTTTATAAATTTTTATTAAAAAATTATGTCAATCTAATTTACATTTCAAGAAATGCTTTGAGATACTGCACATTAACAAACAAGTGCTTTATCAGCAATGAAAATATCTAGAAATAATACTGTTATATGATGCAACTGTGTACCGGGCCACTGAATTTCTGATGATTGGTTAATACTGATTACAGTGTATATATTAATTTCTATAACTTAAGTTTGATTATGAAGTACCTACAGTCATTCATAATTTTTTTTTATTAAAGTAGTGAATGATTAACTTTCATTTTATTAGGCTGATTTGTTTTTAAAAAACCTGTAGTATAGTGTTTGGACTTGACTTTCAAATTTCTTGAGGTTGGTTTTGTTTTGTCTATTCTAGGTACTATTGCATACTCTGAAAATGCAAATCTCTGAATAACTGTTAAATGTATACTAATCTGTGTTTTAAGTATTGTGCTTTTTGATAAATATACCTTATGTTTTAAAAATGCGGTTTTTAAATAAAGTTTTTAATGTCCCTATATGTATGCTGAATAAAACTCTTTTCAGTGTTTTTGATGTGTATGTCAATGATGATTAAGTCTCGTTCGTATGATTTTCAACTGATTAAAATAATTTTATCTGAGATTTTTATAAAATGTAATGTTTTGTTTTTATGCATATAGTTAATGATTGTTATAGTAATTTTTCCTAACAGCTGTTCTGAAGTTTCTTTTATTTTAAATAATAATCAAGTATTTGTAAACTACCTATCAATGATGATTGTCTCGTTCGTATGATTTGTATTTGATTAAAATAATTTTATCTGAGATTTTTATAGAATGTTATGTTTCATTTTGATGTATATTGATAATAGTCCTGGTAATTTTTCTTAACAGCTGATCTGAAATTTTTTTAAAATATTAATACTGTAAGATGATGCAACAGTGTACCGGGCCTCTGAATTATTGATGATTGGTTTATACTGATTACAGTATTAATGAGCTTAAATTACAGTAAAATGATTATTGGTGGATTAGAGAAATATTAATAAATATACCAAGTATATATAATTATGTTATAACCATTTAAACTTTTTGTAAATTCAGTTTTGATTTGCATAAAATAAACGTTCATAGCAGTTTTCAATTTTCTAAAATTAGATTATATGTTTTGATATTAATATCCCTGATACTTATTAATACTGGGAATTATTCAAAACCCAAAATTAAATATTCATTTAATAAAATTTTTGTGTGCTGTTAAGACTTGGAATTATTTTTATAGCTTGCAACAGTAGTGCTAAATAAAAACAATTTTTGCTGTGAAAAATTATCAGACTAATGTTTTCTTGTTAGAAATTCATGAAAGTTTTGAGATTGAGAAATAGCCTAACAAATCATTTTTTAATGTATTAATTGTTTATGCATTATTTACTGTTTTTTTTTTAAAAAACATTTTATTTCTTTTCTTAGATTTATGTCTCTAAAAAGTGGGGATTTACAAAATGGGAAAGAGAAAATTATGAAGAAATGAGAGCTGATGGAAGGTTGAAGCCAGATGGCTGTTATTGCCATTACTTCAATAATCATGGACCATTTAAAGTATGGGTCAATATACAACGTGAATTAAGAGGTCTTGATTAATCTCCTATGTTAAAGTTAATAAAACATTTGTAACTTATGCTTCTCTTTTTTCTCCCTTGCTTCTTCCAAAGTTTACATATTCAGTTATAATTAAAATTTTGTTAAATTACTAACTACTCCATTATTTTTAAGGCTGCCAGTGATTTCTGTTTTGCCTACTTTTGTCTAGGCAAGATATTACAAAAGGCAACAAAAAAAAAAAGAAAATCAGTACATCCAAAAATAGAAATTAATTTTTTAAATTAGATTTTTGGAGAGAAAAGGAGTTAAAAGAATCTTAAATTTTCTTTTTGAAAAACTTCATTATAAAAAAATTACTAAAATAAAGTTATTTAATTGAAATTTAGTTATTAAAGATGCTATTAGTTATTGTAATAAAATTATCAATTATCTGTTAATCTCATAATGAACACTTGTATGTATAAAACAGTGAGGAACAGACCACAAATTGTTTAACAAAAGAATTATAGAAATCGTGAATCATAACATCACATGTACAGTCATATATTTTATATATATACACATACATTACATCCTATTTGTATAAATGTTATGCATTTCTTTTTCCATTACATTTGCGCTTGTTTACCAAATAGCAGTGGAACAGCTATTGTTCTGACCTTTAGTTCAATTTGGTTTGCTTCCCACTGTAGACTTAGATGTTTGTAATCATTTGTATTTTACTTTTAAGTAAGTACCAGTCTTTGTTTACAAGAAATTAAATAAAATTATGGATTTTGATGAATTGGAACTTAATTCTTCTACAAGTACTGATTTGGTGAATACTATCCTGAGTTATTTGATTAAAATAGCTGTTGTATGTAATTTATTGAGTATTGTACAAAATTATTTAACATGTGTATTTAGGTTTGTAAAATTTCTGTTTAAAGATTTTTTTAACCAGAAATTTGAGTTTTTTCTTAAAAGTGTTTTATCTACATTATATATTCATAAAGCGTTATCTGTGTTTTCATACCTCTGTTCTTTTTCTCAAAAAGTACATCAATCTTGATTTGCAAGTGGTTGCAGCATAATGTCATTTCTCCTTATTTAATATCAAAGTTATTTTTCTCTTTCATTGTTGTTCTCAATCATTTAATCATACAACACTTGCACATAATTTACGATTAATTCCACATTCAAATATTTCTGAAAGTATATTTTGTGCAGCAATGATTTTCTCTAAGAAGGTGCCTGTTTTCACTCGGTTTATTAGTGAATGATTTGCAAATAGGGATTATTGCTTTAGTAAAATTATGTTAAAAGAAATTAAGTAAACAATTTTATTTGAGTTTAAATATTTGATATTTAAAAGATATCTTTTCTACATTGTTACTCTTCAAAATAGAGAACTCCAGGCTCTACTATTTAAAAATTAAAACAATTCAAAATAAGCAATAACTGGTAGCTACAGTTCAGTTGGAAAAGTGGAGCATCGTAACTTGTGATGTCAGCTTAGCTGGCACAAGACAACAATAACTGGTAAGAATCAGAAATATGATTCATGTATGTATTCAGTATTTATTAACCGGTATGATAAAACTTAAGAAAAAAAAGATACAAACCAATGTGAATGTTCATGTAGAACAAAGAGATTATACAGCAGAAACTTTTTTTAAACTGAATCATTCAAGATTTTGTCAAATAATTTTGAAATTCACAGGTTACACGCCGAGCTAGCAGCCGTATTATCACTCTTGCCTTCGGTTCAACAGTTTGTGGGTTTGAATCACCTTGGGCATGGATGTTTCTTGTGGTCTGCAATCCACTTTAAACCACAGGTCCTTGTCTAATTAGCCCTCATGTGCAAAATATGATTATTAAAAGTTCAGAAATATTAAGTTGAAAAAGTTAATTGTATAAATTATTACGACGATGTGCCACATAAGATTAGGCCATAAGTCTTAACTAAAGTCCATGTGTTTAAATTTCTATTATATTTCAATATTTTCCCTTTCTATTTGTAACTACAGTTATGACGAGTCTATTTTAATATTGCTTACAGAATGGATTATAATGTACAGTCAATTGGAATTATTATTGAATTAATCAGGGCTCGGAGTTGTCCTGAAATTCCTAATTTTTTAAAAAAACTTCCTGAAATGTCCATATTTTTCAAAATCCTGGTGTTCCTTAATTTTTCATTACATTCCTTTGAAAGTTTAATTTTAATGAATTTTATATTTTTCAGTTAATTTTTCTTTCCACTTTTCTGTTCAACAAGGAAGATTTTTTTCAAACCAGAAATAGGGTTACCAAACATTCGTCTCCGCCTAATATTCAGCCATTGTTCACGAATGTCGCGTTAAAAAAAATTGAGGTTTGGGTTTACCATTAAGTTCTATTTTCTGCCTTTACAGGAAAAAAAGATTCTATTTTTAGTAGTACACAACACTTTGCAATGATAGTGAAATTGTGAGAATTATTCACCTACATTTATGTGCATGCGTAGAATTTTTATCACACCATTTCGATGGATAACTTGAACGTTTATTAGCAAGCTCAGAATTTTATTTCTTGAAAAAAATTAGTTTTCTTTTAAAAATGCCAAGGAAAATGAAATTTTTCAAAAATTGGTTGGAACTGCAAGATGGGTATAAATGCTTAATCAAGACCTGGTGCCGAAATGTTGACAATGTTCATTCTACAGAGTGCTTCGTATGCAAAAGCAAATTCAGTGTTTCAAATATGGGTTTTAGACAAGTTCTTGCTCATGCAGATGGATTAAGACACAAAAAAGCTGTAAACTGCTATGAGAATCAAACACTATTTACTATCAGATCATCAACTTCATCTGAAACCTTGACATCGACTGTAGTAGTGAATAACAAATCATGGCTTCCCAAAATGACATCAGAGAAAACCTTTAAAGCTGAATCCATTTTAGTTTTGGTGGCAATAAAAAATAGTTATTCTTTTTCATCTTTGAATGATTAAGCTAACAATTACAGAAAATGTTTTGATGACTCCTCCGTAGCAAGATCTCTCAAAATATCTGACAAAAAGTCAAGATATTTGATTAATTTTGGACTAGCTCCGTATTTCAAAACTTTTGCTTCGGGATATCAGTACTTCATATTTTGCTTTACTTTTCAATAAAGCTACTAAAAAACTAAGAAATTGTTTGATATGTACATCTCATATTGGTCTGATAATCAAGGAAAAAATGTCATTTGTTATCTCAAGTCACATTTTTTAAAACATGCTGAAACCAATAAAATTGTCTTTAATTGAAACCAATAAATTTGTCAAGTTTTATTTTATTGAAAATAACGGTTTGAATATAGAAAAGTTAATGCAGTTGTCAATGGATGGACCAGAAGTTAATTTAGCCGTTTTAAAGCAAATAAATTGTGAACTGAGTAAGCAAAGTTAACCATTACTAATTGATTTGTGTACATGTTGCTTACACATAATCCATTGATCACTATGTAAGGGTATTGATAAAATTTATTGTAATATTGAGCTGTAACTATCTCCTACAAGAAGGGAAGATAATCATTCTTTACTATTGGAAATACTGGAAAAATCTTAGCTAGACATAGTTTCCTTCATCATGTTGAGAGCCTTTGGTTAATTTTGGGGTCAGTTTGTGAGAGAATCGTTGAGTAATATGATATTCTAAAAGAATATTTCGTTAAAGTAACTTAAGAGAGTTGAAATCTCCTCTTTCTGATAGACATCTTCAAATTATAAAACATTTGGAAGACCCTAAGATTCAGGCGTAACTGCATTGTTTCATTTTTTAGTAAAACATTTGAACTATATTTACTTCTAATGCAAAAGTCAAACCTTTAGTACACATGATGTATAGTAAGCTAAATGAACTTGCTCGCATTATTATGCTTAAATTTTTAAATCCAGAAGAAATCTGTGAAAAAAATGGAGTAAAGTTGCTACAAATTAATGTTAATTCAGGAAAAAATTGGTTAAATTTTAACAAGATTGAAAAAGGTCATGGAGCAACAGCAATATGGGAAGAGTTAATGGATAAAACATTTCTACAAGATGTGTGTCAAAAGTTGCTACATATCAACTTCAAAGCATTTGCTTCAAAAACTTCCTATAACAAATCCTTTACTCAAAGATCTCCAGTGTTTGTCTCCTTATAATAGAAAAAAGGAAGAGTCTAGGAGTTTATTTAGCAGATTAATTCAACATATTTCTCTTGAGAATAAAACTTCTTCAGATTTTGATAAGATGAATGAAGAATAGATTCTTTACATGTGTGCAGATGTTACTTTGATTGTGAATGATTATAATAATGACCAAAATATCGGTAAATTTTGGAATGTGGTTTTCAATATAAAAAATGCTGGTTGTTATATAAAATATCCCACTCTTTCTAGAATTGTTGAAGCATGTCTGTCATTATCCCAACCAGAAAGGTTTTTTGACTAAAAATTCTGTTGTGACAAAGGAGAGGGCTTCATTATTGGAATTAACAGTTCTAAATTTACATACTTGTCATGATGTCATTCGAATGCATGGCAATTCTGTTTTCTCCATTCCATATACCAAAGAAATGATGCATTATATTCAGAAATCTCATGCAGAATATGCATCATACATGGAAAAATCAAAAGATGCAACACAATCAGAGAAGAGAGGATGAAGAAGACATAGAAGCTACTAGTGAAAAAAATGCAGATTAGAGAAAAATTTAAAATAAGTTTAAACAATTGCACCTGTTAGAAAAGATTAATGAACTTGGTAAAGAAAAGAAAAATAAGCTTGATAATCAGTGTGCAGCTCAAAAACTTTAGGGTGATGCAACCAAAAAATATCATGCGCTATTAGTGATGATAATATGAGTTATGTGAAAGTCGGACAAATGATGGTGTCTGCTGCTAATGCAGAGATTGCATCTGAATGATAAGTTGAAAAAGTGCAGTATTAAATTATCAGAATTAAATGCTATTGCATCCAGTTCAAAATGAACATTATTCATAAATTCACTGTAATTTAAAGCATTTATCATGTGACTTATTAATTTTCAGAAAATGTTCAGTATAAAAAATTTAAATTTCTGTATCATTTTTCATATTGTATTAAAAACTCAGAATTTATTAAATAGTGCATTTTTTTCTAAAATGTGTTATATTCATAAAACAAAAATTAATATGTAAAAGTAACATTAGTTTTGTTTAATTATTGAAAAATGTCCTGATATTTCTTGAAAATATTGTCCTGAAAAAAAAATTTCAATACTCCTACCTTTGATTAATAGTCCCTCAAACTTTCTGAAACTTACAAGGGCTAAGAAATGCTTTTATAGTATAAACTGAAATTATTCTCTGTTATGACTTCCATCACACACTTTAAAATGTAGTTTTTAACATATTTTATCTACTAAGGAAGAACATACTAACAGAATTATCACTATAAATATATGTGTAAGAATAAAAAAACTTATAAAATTATTAAATAGTATTTAGATTTTAATCTTATTCAAGTATAACAAATAATGGCATTTTTACATAAAATTAAAGCTAAATTTTCAATAAAATACTTCCTTCTTCACTTTATTGTCATTACATTTTCATACTTAAGAAATTACATCATATAAATGGATTTTAATATCTTTTAGGTATTTCAATTTAAAATTTAAATTGGTTTAAAATTAATAAACTTGCTATGATGAAATTGCTAACAGCAATTAGAATCTTGAATAGTTATTAATTTTTTTTATATCAAAATTGCATGAAACATCTTCCAATACAATATAAATTAGTTTAAATTCTCAAACCAAAATAAATAACAATAATAATTGAGTAATTATGTTTATATGTAGAGAAATAAAGATTATGAATGATTTTGATTAACTTATTTTACTCAAAAGTTCATACTTAAAATGATTTCTAATAAATAACAGATGAAGTATATAAAATGTATATTTTTATTTTTAGCAAAATAGCATTACAAAATATAATTTTTATAGTCCTATACAAAGCACATGAAACACATTCATAAAACAATTGTAAATATATTAAAAAAAAATTTATCAAATCTGATAATCAGAGAAGTATAAAAGAATGAACAGCAACATATTTAAAAGACTGGATGAATATGCACAAAATGTTAAATCTGAATTATAGGCAAAAACTATTCATATTACATTCCTTTATAATTACATATTTTCATTCTACTAATTCAATTCTAAAAACAATTCAGTAGATATGTGGTTTAGTAAGTCTGTATTTTATACTGTATTAGAAAAAAAAATTATCTTTATAACCGAAACATGAGTTAAACATTAATGATATTTTATACATTTTATCATATTCTTTGCCGCTCAACTTGTCTAGTGATCAGCGTACCTGACTGTGGATAAGGTCCTAGGTTCGAGTATGTTTAGCATAGATGTACTTTCTCTATCTATCCTGTCTTTGTCCTTTCCTTGTGTGAATGGTTGCCTACTCCATAAATGGGTACCTATGGCATGTGTGTACTGGTGCAAAGTCTGACTCCACACCAAAATATAGTTCAGTTGGAAAAAGTGAAGCAGTGCACCCCATGTTGCCAGCCTAGCTGGCACACAACAACAACATCATATTTATCAATAAAACTGCCTGATTTAGTCTTATCTATTGAATTTGAGTCAAGATGTTTGATGTCAATATTTTTATTGCAATCTTCAAATATTCAGTCAATATCTGAGTTTGAGAAGAGCTTATCCTATATGCTAAAATCCTTTTCTCTCTGCTTTCCAATCCATTCTTTAAAAAAATTGCTTTTCATAATTAAAAGATATTTTTTAACTTTTGTTCCCACCTTGATAAAGAAAAAAAAAAAAAACTTGGCTTATTTTTTATAATTTTTCACTGCTGATTCTCTATTTAGAACATATTTTTTCTTAAGCTTACATATATTAAGTTAAATAAAAAAAAAAAAAAACTTAATATGATCTTCAGATAATTAACTTTGAAAATAATGTGAATCTATTTTTAAAAAATGAAATGCTACATAATTTATAATATTAAGAATTAACTTTTTTATTTAAAATGAGTTAATTCTTAATATTGATTAAAAAGCAATGCTCTGTTTAATTCAAATTTGCTTCACTTCAAATTTGAAATTGATATAATGCTTGAAATAATGAAAGTGCTGCTTCTTTGGAACCTTCACAACCTGATTTGCCATCCACCTTTAATGAGGTTTTTACTGAGAGTAAAAAAAAAAAAAAAAAAAAAACACTTATAGATGTCTGAAGGGTTACACTTACTCATATTTGATATCTTTGAAAATGCTGTGCTGACGCCTTGCTTTTTGAGGGAACTAGAGGCTAACAGAATTATGGTGCAGCATGTCCAATTTTGGACCTTGCGCCATAAAACCCAATCAACGAAGACTTATTTTTCATGTTTCGCCAGTGGTCACTTAAGGGACCTCAAATATATGCAGATTCAAAAGACAGTCTGCGCAAAATGTAAAGCTGAACAAGCGTCACCTGAGCATATATTGAGCTGCTTGAATTTTGACTTCGGAGTGGCTTTTTCAAAGCCCCTTTTGTTTTTAGATTTCCTGGCTGTTAATAGACTAGTGGAATTGGACCATCTGGGATTACTAACAATAAATAATGAAAGCAGATTTGTATTATTTTCCACTGAGAAGCCTAAGTCGCTATAATAAAATTTTCTAGTACAATTTTTAATGAAAAAAGTTTTCATTTTGGTTACAACTTTACGTACTTTATAGATTGTGCATCGATAAGCCAGGAAAATTAATTTTGTACCTTTAATAATGTGTTTGCCTTCTAATTTTTAAGAAAATTTTCAAAAATTGTTCTTTCCATTTTGAAATGCATTACCCTAACCAATAATGTTTAGCTTTCAATTTTGCCAATTTGTACACAAAATAATAAATGACTGCTATGTTTTTCCTATCTCTTTGTAAATAGTTTTAAAATCAAATTCCTATGCATTTACCATAGTCTTTTAAAATAAAATGTACTTAAAGCAATCAATGAAAACATTTGAAATTAAGAATCTTTGAATTACAAGTTAGTAAAACTTAGGAAAATATATTGTATTTTAAAACAGTCTTCAGTAACTGGAATATTATGCAAACTTACTAAACTATTGGGTAAAAATTAGAAGAATAAACTTGTATTCCATAAATTTGACAACTGCATTATTTTATTGATTTTTAATGGATTTTTTATATTTTACTGGAACCATGTTTTTACTCTTATACTTTTTTAAATTGAATATGGTATTCTAATTTATTGGATAACATCAGTTTTATTACCATTATAATTTTTTTAATGTAAATGTTCTTAAAAGAACATTCTTATTTTTCAGACTAATAAATGTCAACTTGTTCTATATACATAGATCATTTTCAATTGAAACAAGTTAATAAACAAATTTTAAGTAGACAGAAAAAAATTCTTATTTGTTTCTGACTCTAAGAATTCAGTTATTGTTAGTTATACTAAAAATTCTAAAATTTTAAATTGTGTATTTCAACGAAAAAGAGATTAAACAGGAAAGTCATAAAAAGAGAAAAGACATTACAAATTTGGTTCATTTTCCAAGACTTCACTCAAAGTTTTCAATACTTTTGTAAAACTTATATTGATTCATTTTTAATAGAAAACCGTAAACAATAGAAATGATAACACTATGATTAACTGAACACAGAAATTTTAAATTACTTGTGTCCAAAAAAATGTCACAATAAGAAAATCGGTAATTAATTTGAGTTATGCCAAAAAATTAACTGGAAATTAATAATTTAATAAGTATATTCGATAATTCATTTAAAATAACAATACAAAGTAACACTTAAGTGTAAGGAAAATAGACTTTCTATTTCTGTGGAGCACAGCAAGTTTTATCTCTTACATAAATTAGCACTTTATTAAGGCAACTTATCCAAAAATGGACTTGAAACAATAGTTTGTCGTTTATAACTTTAAGAAAAAAATATGAGTAAATTAAAATCTCAATATTAAATAATTTTGAATAATGTAAAATATATATTATTTGATATAAAAGGTATTCTTCTGTTTCAGAGGTTCACACATAATGTAATGGCTAACAAATCTCTGGTAAGTTGAAAAACCGCTACTTTTGGAATGGGTATAAATGCCAAAATATAACTGTTTTTGATAATACTACATAGTATTCTTTTCTTAGTGACAGTTTTCTTGGATGTTCAATAGTTCTTGATTGTTTATGTTCATTTTTGCTGCTTACCATAAATTTCCTTATTTAGAAATTGCTCATTAAGAAGCTAATAGTAAATATGTTACAAAAAATTTTTTTTAAGAATAAAAATTAATATTTCATTGCCTATTTCTTACCTTTCAAATGCTGCCTATAATTTTACTATTAGTATAATTTAGAGAAGAAACCCTCCCAAAACAAAAAACCACCAAATAATTTTATTTTAAATTACAATAAGTTTGATTTATATTTTAGAATAAATATTAGTATTTTGTGGGTGTTCAATAAAACTACAAAAAATTTACAAAATTAGAAACTTTAAAAATGCCTCTTCATGTTATATACTAAAACTAAGAAAATAAATACTATGGAAAAGCAAGTAAATTACGAAATCCTTTTATGTCGGTCAAAAAAAAAAAATTATCCAATTTAAATATATAGAAAAGCTGATTTTATCATTCTAATGCAAAAAGAAAACCATAATTTGGTTTATTTAGTCTTATAACAAATTTACTTTTTTATTACAAAATAAGTATGGCCAATATTCTTTATTGCTTATTTCATGTGGTTCCTACTTATAGATTGCATTTAGTTTAACTATATAATATACACTGGGTTTTGTTTTTTTCTCTTTTAAATCAATATAAAAGCAAGTTTTCTACTAAATTTTATTTACTAAGTTTCATCAAAAATTTGAACTCCTCATCAACTCAACACTGTAATCAAATGTTCACATTCTTTCTTGTCTCCCAGATACTTTGAACTGCCTTATTATATATTATGTTATAAATGTTAAGAATTATTGAAAAATTTATATAGAAATTAATATTACTAATTTCAAGTAGATTTAGAAACAAAATTGTTTGAGTTATAAGATTCCAATATAAATTATGAATTTTTTTTATTAATAATGAAATTTTAATATTGTATTTCTTTAGTCCTACAATAATATATAATTTTTTTTTATATTTGCAAGAGGTTATGTGATTTAAAAGTTTAAAACTTTGAGCATATTTCTGAAATTTTCAAAAAGAAAATCCCATACAATTTAAAATACATTTTTTATTTAATAAATTAAAATATTAATAACTAATACACATAAATAATTTGCATGCTTACCTCAAATTGTAAATTTTGTTACTGATAAATAGAACTCAATGAATATTTTTCTAACTGTTATTATAATTATAAAAAAATTATCATCAAAACCTATCCACTATTTTCCGTTGGCGCAACTTGTCCTTTTTTGGACCTTCTGCCAGAAAACCCAACCAACCAACACCTATTCTCTGTTCCATTTTACATCTGAATCATGCAGTTGGCACTCAATTTGCAGCATGTTTATTTAGTGTAGATTTTTAAGGGGAAAATGTGTACCTAAGTTTCAGGATTCTGCTTTTTAGAGTCATGTTTTTTCTTTGGAAAAAAAATTATATTAATACAAATCTTTATAGGTGTAGTGAAATAAACATTACAAAAAATATATAAATAAAAAAAATTCTGAGTAAAATTTTCATTTAAATGTGAAAAATTAGTTCTATAGTTTATGCATTTCAAAACAATTTGAGTTCTAACCTAGTTTTGAATTGAAAATCAAACATTAAATGAATACAATGAAAACTGAACTTAATTTTTTTATGCAGTATACTCAAGTAAATAAAACTGAGAAGAATTAAAAAATCAATTCTGACAAAAGTTCCAATATATTGTGAAAATATGAAGATCTACAATTTAACACATAAAGTTATCCATCACTTTTCAAAATAATTTAATTAACAGTATTACAAAATAATGTTTGGTTAAAAGAAGTAATATAAATACAGATTACCTAAACATAAATCAAATGTCAATAAAATTTTTTTAGATAAGAAATTATTAAAACTACTGAAGTTAAAATTCTTTTCACCCATATATCAAAGCCTTTTTAATGGGCATATTGAGAAAGGCAAAATCATGTTCACTGCAAAGAGTAAAAGCAATGCTTTTTTTTAATTACATTGTGGGAATGTGGAAGGAAGGGTAGAGTATAAATGTAAATATTTTTCTTTATTTTCAATGGTTACACATAAGTGACAAGTTTAAAAGTAGAAAAAGAAATCTTTTTTACTTGAAACTAAGAAACAAAAAGAATGTTACATTACTAAAATTGAATACATTGCTGCATTAACTTTACAAAGAGCTCATTTCAGTGTTAATTATATATTAAATTATAAATATTGTAATTAAAATATTGAAATGATGCATTAGTTTTATTTTAAGTTACTTAGTGATTACTATTCCGATATTAGTTTCACTTGTTTCTGTAGCACTGTTTGCAACTAAATTTAGTACTAAAATTTGGAAGACAAGTAAAATAGGAATTTTATGTAAATTCTAAAATGCTTATATTTATAATTTTGAAAAAATTGTAGAATCATTAATATGTGAGTAATATATTCAACTTTATATAAATATACATTTTTAGTAAAACTGAAGATTCATGGGTTAGCTAAATATTTAAAAATACATTGGTACTTTTATCTACCTTAAGCTTATATCAAAAGTACCAAAATACAGTACATTATAACATAAGATATAAAACACATAATTAATAATAAAGGAATGATATTTTTTTATTCTGCTTAAGATATGTCTTCTATAGCATCAAGTGTAAATAAAAAAAGAAAGTATCAAAACACCAAATTATTTAAATGCCAATTTGATATGAAATACCAGTATGCTTTAAAGCAACAAAACATGTATGAAATAAAAAGATTCTGAATATTTTAATGGTTCTAAAATATAAGATATAGATTATCTTATTTTCAGAATTCTGATGGCAAAGCCTATAAGGTACTGCACTACATATATAGATGCCATCATTTCTGCCTCTTATAGAGCTGAAATGTGATATATCTAGTAGCCAGAAAATGGGAGAAATAAAGAAAAATTATCCTGCAGCTGAGGCAAATAACAATTCATAAAACAAAAATAAAATTCATTATAGTTTGGCTTTTAATTTAAAAAGAAAATTTATTTATATTAACTGCTTTTCTTCACCTGCTAATGAACTTAAAAAATATATATGAACTTTGTTACTATCATAAATATTAAGAAGTATTTTAAGTATAGGGTTTTATTTTACTTATTAAAGATTTTGTTCACACAGGTAAATTTTCTAAGAAATTTAGATATAATATTTAGAGAATATGATATGAATCATAGATAAAAATTAATTTTGAATTTATTTCATCAGCATGAAGTAAATTCAAGACACTAATCATCAAAGTTAAGTGTCATAAAATAAAAAATAGTCAAGAATAATGAAAATTTTTCAACTGTAAACTTTCCAATTCCATATTGTTATGGAAAAAATGAAATAACAATTATCCAGTGTTTAAATGTTAAACAATAATTAAAAATTACAATCATAAAATACAATTTAATTTATTACAAATTTAAAAAGTATTTTTCAGTTATGGATCTTTATGTAGCAAAAGATGATTTCAATGACATCTTTCACTTTTCCTTGAAAATCCCACGAATTAAAAATATATATATAGGGGAAGAACACTAATTACATTTTTTGCTACCACATAGATTTCAAGAATACTGTCGATTACTCAACTTGTGTGATGTTAACAATGCCAATTCTGGGAAAAAACAATTGCGTAGGTAAATCCTTTCTTAAATCTATTATAGCATGGTAATAACGGTCACCAGTGAATGTAAGATCATCTTCAATAGCTCGACCTTCTTTGTCTAAAATTTCATACTTCAGAATTTTACCGAACTGCGTCAAATTATTGTTTAATTCTGGAGTGCTTTGTCCAGTCTTTGCAAGTTGAATGCAAATACTGGTGACATTACTCTCCACCAGTTTATATTTCAATATTCTTTTATTGATCAATACTGTGTTAGAAGATTTCACCTTGGGCACAATATTTTTTCCAAATAAAGTACAAATAATAATATCCCCGCAATATGCATTAATAGCGATAACACAGTTTTTTTCATGAAAATGATTCTCAATATCTTCAATGATTTTAAATGGAGTACATGAAGAATCCAGATGAAATAAAATTGAAACAACTTTAAAATTTGACATATTGACTTGGTAAAAGTATGAAATATCTAGAGTCCTTTATTTTGAGGTTACGACAAATAACTAATTTGGAGTTTTATGCTCGTATTAAGTTTGTTATATATAGGTTAGGTAAAGCCAAAAAAAAACTGTTTTGGAACTTTATGCTTATAGCCTAGCCTTGTGAGTAAGATTGAATATTTACATTAATTTTGAGGTTAGGTTAGGTTACGACAAAAACAGTTTTGGAGCTTTATGCTCGTAGGCTTATAGCTCGCATCGAATAAGATTGAGTTTTTATTTGAAACCTAAACAAATATTGATGGATTGATGATTTTGGAAAAAAAAAAAGACAAACAAAACAAAAAGTTAAGCACAGCGTTTGTTTGACGAAAGAAAGGGAAAATAGGCAGCTTGGAAAATACAAAGACGAGAAAAAAATTAAAATCTATTAATTTGTTTCAAAAAAGAAATAGTTGCGTCAATTTTCTCTTTTGGATTCGTTGACAAATCTAAGATCCAAGAGAAAGAAAGAGCTCCGATACCAAGTTTTTCTCTTAAAGAATTTCTTGCTTGATCATAACGAGGACACGATAGCATTATGTGATCCATGGTTTCTCTTTCTCCACAAGAACATTTATCCGTTGAAGAAAGTCTGAATTTATGTAATTTAGCATTTGTCGGAAAAGATCTAGTTCTAACTCTAGCTAGCCACACTTCTTCAAGGCGAGAATTGGTATAATTGCGGTGAACTTTCTTGATAGAAGACATGTGCGAAAAGTTAGACGCGTATTTACTATTATTCCATTCGTTGTTATTATAATTGGTAAAAATGTTTCTTATATTATGGATAAGGTCTTCAGGTGAAATCGAGTGCAGAATATAACTTTTATTAATGGCCGATTTTGCAAGAGCATCTACTTTTTCGTTCCCAGAAATTCCAGAATGACCTGAAATCCAAACTAATTGAATAGATTTGCAAATCTCAGTTGCATTTCCTAAAGTTGATCCGATGTGTTGAATGATGGTTGGGGAAGAGATTGAGAGAGTATTCAAACTACTTAGACAGGATAAGGAGTCTGATAATATGACATAGTTAGAGGGAGAAATACAGAATTTAGTCACCGCCAGATATAAAGCCAAAGCCTCTGCTGTAAAAATGGAATTAGAGTTATTGATTTGCCCGGAAACAAAGGAGTTATTTCTGCTGTTATAAACAGCGATTCCAAGTTTATTTTCTATTTTAGATGCATCAGTAAATAAGAATATGTGATTGGACCATTCAGAAGTACTATGGAGCTCAAAGAGGTCATTGATAGTATTTGTAGGAAGATTTTTAGTCTGAAGAGTATATTTTCTAAGAACTATTTTTAAATTAACATTAACAGATGTAAATTTTGCAGGAACTCTTAAAATATGTGATTTTTGAATTCCATTTTCTTCAAGCCATTTTTTCACTCGCAAAGATAGAGGAAGAGCGCCAGAGATATGGCTGTAAGGCATTAATTCCCATAATTTACCACATGGAGATCTAGTAGAAAGTGCAAGGTTTCTAATGTACATCCTTGTAGAGAGAAAGTTTTGTCTTACAGAAAGAGGTACGACCCCTGTTTCTTTCAGAAGAAGTGGAATAGGTGTCCAGCGAGGAAGACCTGTAGCAATTCTAAGAGCTGAGTGATATATCGGATCCAAGATTTTTCGGTCTGATAAGCTCGCTGATGTAAATACATGACATCCATAATCGAGGCTACTTGTAATGAAGGATTGAACAATTTGAAGTAAATGATTAGTTTTTGCTCCCCATCTATTTCCTGAAATAGCTTTTAAAACATTAATTTTCTTCTGGATGGATTTTTTTTTCATTTGAAAGTTAAATTATTAGTAAAATAGAGGCCCAGAATTTTTATGTGCTTAGACCAAGAGATAGGTAATTGGTTTATAGTTAGTACAAAATTTACAGGAGATTTTTTGGAAGAGAAATCAATGACTGAACATTTTGAGGAATCAATTTTTAGTTTCCATTCTTCACACCATTGTTCAAGTTTTATGATTGCAGTCTGCATTTTTTGCTGTAGTCTTTCTTGTGATGAATGAGCAGCCAAAAGGATTATGTCATCAGCATAAATAAAACACTTAATGTCGGGAGAGAGAACTTCGTAAATATCTGACATATAAATCATGAAAAGAAAGGGAGAAAGAACACTGCCTTGAGGGACACCTCTATTAGAGAAAGTGGGTTGAGAAAAAGTTCCACGCCATTTCACTTTATAACTTCTATCCGATAAAGAATCCAATATCCAATGAGCAGCATTTCCTCTGATATCAAATTGGAGGAGCTTATAAATAAGACCGTCTGGCCACACTGAATCGTAAGCTTGAGATATGTCTATAGTTGCGCATTTGACATATTTTCTCTGTGAACGTAAAGCAATAATATGATGATGAAGCATAGAAAGAACACTGTCGCAACCTCTATAAGGCATAAATCCATGATGATTTAGATGAAAATATTTGAAAAGGGAAATATGATTTATTAGACGATTTTTAAAATTATGCGTTCCATGACCTTACATAGAACACTTGTAAGAGAAATTGGGCGATAAGAATTTACTGAAGTAGTATCTTTTCCAGGTTTTATTATAGGAATTATGATGAATTTTTTCAAAGACGGGGGAACAATACCGCTTAACCAAGAGGTATTTATGAGTGACAAAAGGGATCGTTAAGCTATGTTTGATAGACCCTTCAAAATTTTAGCTGATATTAAATCAGGACCAGCTGAAGTATTTTTGCATTTAGAAATCGCCATTTGGAGCTCAGAAAGGGAGAATGCAGAGTTATATTCTAAAGCAAAATTTGAACTTAAATCGAGAGGTAGTACTTCAGTTTCAGATTAACGAGAATAAAATTTGGCAAATAAGTTAGCCTGAACAACAGGATCCGAAATAATTGAAGTTTCGCTAGAAATTAATAGATGATGAGTTGGTGAGTCGGTAGATCTATTTTTAAGTCTTTTGAGAATAGAATAAATGTCTTTAGATATACCAGCGTTTGTTATAGTTTTATCCCAGAAATTTCTGGAAAGGGTTAGAAGAAGCTGATGAAGTTTTGCAGAAATTCGTTTGTACTGTATCCACAGAGTCTGATTAAGAGAACTTTTCGCTTTCCTCCAAAGTTTTCTTTTTGACCCAAAAGATAACAACATTCCGATGTCCACCACGGAGGATATGATTTTGACGGAAAGATTTGCTTTTTCCTAAATTTATCAAGATAGTTTTTGCATAAAATTTGAAAATGATCTACAGAAACTAGTCCGTTATTAGCAATTTGGGTGTTCATTGAATTGAAGAAGCCAGTCCATAAAATTCTATTGCGGGAAATACCTTTTGAATAATCGTTGTTGTAGATTTTGACACTTGTTTGAACAGGGACATGGTCACTACCATAACTATCTGAACTGACTGAGAAAGTACAAAAAGGAAAAATGTCAGGAGATACAAAGTTATAATCGATAAGGGATGGTCTATGGTGGAGTCCGAAATGAGTAGGCTGAGAGGTATTTAAAAGACAAATGTTGCTGTCCTGTATCCAGTCGAGGAATTCTGAAGATTCGGGAGAGTTTGAATAACTGCCAAGAGCCGAACTTCGTATATTAAAGTCTCCAATTATTATGAAAGGAGGAGGAATATTTGATAAGATGCTATGAAACAAAGAGCTTGAAAATTTACCGTGTGAGACATACACATTTATTAAAGTAAGAGATGATTTGGATATAGTAATTTTTATAGCTAATATTTCTGTATCGTTATCTTCTGAGCGGGATATATTTAAAACTTGCACAGGTAGAGATTTATCAACAGCAAACAGAAGTCCTCCACCACGGCCATCTTGCCTATCTAATCTAATTATTGTTTTATTATAAATTTGAAATAAGTCGGAATTTTTAAGAAACGTTTCTTGAATTGCTAGGACATCGGAAGATTGAAAGTATGGAAGTTTTATATACGGACGCTTAGATAGAACACTTCTTGCATTCCAAGAAATTAAATTGAACATAAAATAAAACGAAAAACCTGAACAGTCACTAAAAATCAAACAAAAAGGTGCGCTCTCTCGTAGTAAAAGAATATTATAAAAAAAAATTATGAATGTTTTTTACGCCTTCTTCCTGGCTCAATTCTTTCATCAATGTTAGGTTCTGCATATTTAATATTTGGTTGAGGAGACTTCATAATAGGTTGCTCGGGAGATATTATTTGCTGATTCACTGAATTTTTTGGACTTATCTTTCTAGACTGGATAGATCTAGCACGACTCTTTCTTGGAGGAGATCTAGAAACTGATCTAGCTGGATTCGAACATGTTCTCATACATTCTTTCATGAATGAGAACATTTGTTGGACCATTTGATCTTGTCTAGCCTGTATCGCAAGTAATTTTGCTTCAAAAATAGAAGCCATCTCTGTCACTGCTATTTTAACAAAATCAGTTACTTCATTTTGATTCGGCACGAAAGGAAGATGACTTTTGGTTACAATGGAATAACTGGTTTTTAAAGATTTATTATAACGTCTTCTCGCCTCAATAAATGGAAGGTGGTTCATGATTTTAAAATGTAAGTATTTTTTTTCTTCAAGCCTCGTAGGGCAGGAAATATCATTAGCTGCATGATTTCCCTGACAGTTTATACAGTTAGGTGCTTCATTGCCACAGGGAGAGTCTTTATGGAATGTTCCACAGTTTTTACATAGGAAGACTTCCTGTGTACTTTAGGGTGAGTGGATTTATAGCATTTTCCACATTGGCGAACGTTATCAATAAAAGGAGAAATTGGAATGATGGAATAGAATAAGTTAATAGTTTGAGGTAGATGATGACCAATGACGCTCACTAAAATATTTTCACTCAGTTTTTCTGAATTCTTTTTTGTAAATCTTTGTAAGCTTAATATCGTTAAGCCATTTTGCGCAATTTCTTCAGCAACAAGGTATAAAGGTAAATCTACATTTATTTCTTTTATAAGAAATCTTGAAGAAATGTATTCAGGTTGAAAACTGGAGTTAACAGGTACACCAAGAATAATGTTTATCTTGCTTATTTCAACAGCAGTATCTGGGCAATTAGTTTCGAATAGAAGCTTACCTTGACGGGTGTGCTGAATTTGTATTATTTTCTTGTGGTTCTTTACAAGTTGAATTATTTCTTGCTTTAAATTGTAAGGTTTCTTTGGAATAGATGCAGTACCATCAGTGGGAGACAGGAAAATGAAGAACTTAGTAATACCATTTTCCGCAGCTAACTGGATTAGTTGTGGAATAGAATCTTCGAAAGTCAATAATCTTGAAGTGTTTATTTTTGGAATGCGCAAATCGCAATCCGTGTAAATCATTTCAGTCTCTCCTTCAGTCATTTTAAATCCATAATAATGAGAAAGGAAGGAAAAAGAAAAAAAAAATTATTAATAAAAATTTAAATAGTAAAAATTAAAGAACAAAAATACTCAATCTTAGTCAATCAAACACTAAGCCAAAGTCAGACGATAATTTCAACACGAAAAAGGAGAAAAAATGTCAAAGAAAAACATTAAATAATGAATAAATAATCAGAGTTCAAAATTTACGTATTTCGCAATTTAGAACAATCCGCCATTTTTCAAGCATTGTGCTTGTTGTTTTGATTTCAACAGACTCATTAATTTTGACTTTTTATTTTTATTTGCCGGTTTTCTCCTTGGTGTTGCCAATTTGAGTTTTTGTTGTTTTTCGTATATTTTTGTTGCCAGGTTTGGTTTTCCGAGGAGGTTGACCGGGAATACAAACACTGTAAGGTACCAACCTGAACCGAGTTTTAGTGAGCTCCTTATTCCTGAAAAATTACTATGGTTTTATTATATTTACTAAAGGTATATTCATCATGTAGATTACATATCTGGGAGTTCTCAACTTTATTATTACACAGATTTATTTTATTTAATTATCTCAATTATGAACTATAAGCATTAGGTGCAAATAATTTTATATTCAAAAAGAGGTCAACGACAATATTGAGAACACTTCATCCCTACAACTTGAAAGTGATTGCCAGCTAGCAGTTAGCTGAGGTACCTGTTTTTAGTGAACATCAACCCTCATTGGCTATCTAAAAATGAAACTAGGAAGCTGTATCGTTCGTAATCTGATTGGCATACCAATAGAAATTTTAAGTGGGCAGGGCTTAGTTGAGTTTTCTTGAGAAAAATTAATTTTTGTTACAGAGTAATTAAAAAATTAGTAATTAAATTTGGATTTTTGGATACAAATTAGTTTGTGTTATAACATATAAACAATATTTACAAAAACGTTAGTTGGATTAACATAGGAACGTCCTTAACTAATTTGTTATACATTGTATTCGTGTATTCTCATGTTTTTCTACTCATACTAACAGTATAAGTGACAGTTAGGATGAGTAGAAAAACATGAGAATACACGAATACAAAGACTTTTCAAATACTTATAATCTTTATTTAATTCAAACACTTATAATCTTTATTCTTTTTTATTTTTTATTAATTTTTTGGGGGGAATATATACTTTAGTTGTTAGTATTAACAAGGACGTATTGCTTATGAGTAAGGATCATGATGGTTGGTGAGGAAACTTTGGACAGATGTGAAGTAGTGAGTGGGGACGGTGCCAATTAAGGGTGATGAGGTCTTTATAGGACGGAAGATTAACGATTGATATACTTTCGATTTTATTTAGATTTTTGTACATTGTTTTAGCAAAATATTCTCTTACTGTTGGAAGTTTAAGTTCTTCTCTTACTTTTTTGTTTCGAAAATACCAGGGTGCTTTGACTGCCGTTCTAATTATTCTGTTTCGGAAAATTCCTAATTTTTTGATTTTACTGTCATAGGTATAACCAAGGCTTTCTAGGAGGTCTTGGTATAACCCAAGAGAGGACAGACATAGGACAGAAATGGCCTGAGGTATGCTTTGTAAATAAGCATTTTATTTTCATTTGACAGCTCTGAGTTGTATTTTAAGAGGGGGTATAATGCAGCAGAAATTTGTTTGAAATTCCTTGTAATACTTTGGATATGAATATTTTAATTTAGTTTTTTGCCAAACGTGATTCCCAGATATTAGGATTGCAGGTTAAGGACCATGGGAGTGTTGTTTCACTAATTTTAATTCTTTGACAAGTTGTTGCTCTTTTTCTGGTAAACATGATTGCAATGCTTTTACTTTCATTAACTAGGATTTTCCATTTCTTGAACCAGAGCTCAAGTAGCTGTAAGTGTGTGTTTAGTGCAGTAGAAATAGTAGATGGTTTACTGCATTGTGCAAGGATAAGTGTATCATCAGCAAATAGATGCAGTGTTGTGTGTCGTGATTTGGGTATATCATTCACATAAATAAAAAATAATTTAGTCCTTATAGCTTATGCTTATTATATATTGGGGTATATCATTCACATAAATAAAAAATAATTTGGTCCCAAGCTTGGAGCTTTATGGTATTCCTGCTAGTATTTGCCTAAGTGTTGAATATGTTTAACCTATGCAAACTTGGAACTTCCGTCCCAAAAAGTATGAGATAATTAATCTAATGAGCGGGTCAGCGAGACCCCAATAGTGATGAGTTTGAAGACTAGTCCGCCAATCCAAACTCTGTCAGAGGCCTTGGCTATATCTAGGGAAATTGCTCCAGTGCTTTTTTCAACTGGAATCCATGGGTGATAGTTTCACCAACTCTCATCAGTTGATGGGTTGTGGAAGTAATTAAATAATTAATTAACATTTTAAGTAATTATTTCTAAGTGTATTTTAATTATGAAGAAAGTATAATTTGCAGAAAAAATCATGTTTTAATAATTTAACATTAAGTTTTTCTATTTTAAGAGCTATTTTACCTGACCATTTGAGTTTGTAATAATGATCGTCGAGTATAATTACTTACTGAAGAATATTATTCAATTAATAACTAGCAGCTAATTTTACAAGTATTATATATTACACAAATATAAAATAAACATAAAAATCAATATCATTTCTGCTCGGGGAATAAAATATACATAATTAATTATTATATTTTCTTCCAATTAATCAAAAGAATTCAAGATTTTACAAATACCTCGTATGTAATAATATCAAACAGATATTAACAACTGCGATATAAATTTAAATCAATAATATTCTTCTTTTTTATGAAAACTCTTTTAATTAACTGGACAGTGACGCTAACCTTAAAAAAAAAATAATTGTAATACAATCTAGAACTTCCCAAGTAGCAAAATAGCTTGCCGAAATTGGTTATTTTGGCCAAGATAACTCCAATAATGAGCGCAAAGCTTTCTCCAATACACAATACATATATAATATATATATAAATAAATAAATAATTGATAATATAACCGAGAGCTAAATGCTGATTATGTTTATGTCTTTGTAATCATTGTTTCATTATATTATAAATTTTTTATTTAATATATTACAAAAAATAATCAAATTAATTATAAAAATTGCAATGTAAAATAAAATCAACTCTTTCCGAATGATTTACCAAGATGCTAAAGTTATTTGTTCCATCCTATTAATTCCTTGATATATACAATACTATATGAGAGTGAAAATGGAATAATTTAAACACAAATGAAGAAATTGTTGAAAATCTCGGAAAAGAGAAACAAGTAACAAAAACTTAATATTAATTAATGTAAATACACTGTAAATGCAACGCCCTGAAGAAAGCACTCAAATAACATAAAATGTACAACATGCATTAACGGAGGTGAGCTATGCAAATGATTAGAATTTCAGCGCAGACGCACATCATGCGCAGCTGAGGCGAACTACTTAAGACTTGGAGATTTCGACGATTTCAAGCTCAGCGATTTTGCTTTTTCAAAAATTATGCCTCATAGAAAACAGCGACATTTTTTGAAAATTTTTTATTATATTACTTATTTTTAAAAAATCATGCCGTCATTGTAAGTTGCATATTTTTAAATATAACTGATATATTTTATAACTTATAAATAAAAAATAAATAACAAAGAATAATAATGGTATAACAAAGAAATGTTTTTTACTTATTTCATAGCATTTTTTTTTTCTAAATAAAGCAAGCCAAACCTGAAATTCACCATAAACTAGATTATAGGAAAAACAGCAGAAAATTACTCATAAAATCATTGATGCTATTCATATCCATTGTTCAATTATATATTATTTGTATTGCTTTTTATGAAATGTTTAGGAAGTTGATTGATAATCAAAATGAAATTTGTCAAACCTCGATTTTTAACTTTTACTCTAAATTATCGGTTTTGACTTATCAAATGAGATAACTTAAATTTTTTCACATTTATTTTATTGAAAGCATAACGTATTAAAAATATCTTCCTGTATTTCCCCCAGAAAGTCTTATATTAAGGTAATTTATTTTATTAATCTTTTTTTAGTTCGCCTGCCATTTTTTTTTTCTAATTATTCAGTATATACATATTATATTTCAATTCATCTACATCTACAACTCATATTTAAAAGATCATTTATGTTTTCTTGTCAAAAAGAAAATAATTTTAAATTAATCAGAATTCGAACATTTTCACATTGAGATTTTATGATTTATAAGTTAAAATAATCCTTTGAATACAGTAGTTTTAAATCATGCTTTATTCAAACAAAAATAAGTAAATAAAATAAAACCAATCACATTTAGTACAGAACGATGGACTAGGATACTGGCAAGAACCCAAATTATTTTCTGTTACAATTATAACCGTCCAGACCGAGTTTAACCGATAATTATTTATTCTCAATAATTATTTTTTCTTGTACTTTTTTTTTCTTTTTCTCCGGCTTAATCTTAGCATTCGTAAAGCGATGGATTTGGTGACATTAAGATTCAGATTATATGTTTATGTTATGTCATTTTGAGATTTAAAATTGTTTTAATTATGAAACGCTAACGTATATTGATGGTTATGAATCAAATGAATTTCGTTGTTGGCGCCATTTTTGAAAACGGCGCCAAAAGCGTTACATATACAAAGATATTTTAGTTTTTTCCTTCTAAATTTTGAGTTTGATAAGGCATTTAAATACCGTCTGGGAATACCATATGACATACATTTTTATTGCTAGGAAAATTATTTTTGTAATTATTTACTTATAAATTAAAAATGAATATTAAGTGTCTATACTAGTGTTACCTAATTTGTAATGTAAGGGAATGTCAACAAGATATTTATTATTGCTAGTTTGCAATTTTTTTATAAGTATTAAAAAGCATTTCCTTTTTTTACTTATGAAGTACTTAAAATACCTTTTTTTTATCTTATGCTGATTGAAATTACAGTTTTAGTATAAATCGAATCTTTTTGAACTATGATTATAAATAATCTTTTCTTCAATGAAGAATTATAAACTAAGAAAACTTAATCTGAACTAAGATTGTTGTTTACTTTCATATTACTCTAGGAGTTTATTTCATTCAAATTCACAAATAGTTCTAAATTAGATAAAATAATAATAAAACATTTGAAGTTCCATTTATCAATATTTTATAGAATATGAGTTTTATTGAAAAATGAAGAATTATTATAGGACGAAAGAAATCAAAAGCGGAATCTTATAAAAATATTCCTTTCTAAATTATATAAGCAATTTATATCTAGGAAAGATAGGTTTCAATATTCTTCGAATAAAATGTAAAATTGGGATAAAATAATGTTTATTTTAAAATGTTATTCATGTTAATTTTGCATTTCTTTAATAAAATGCTAAATAGTATCTAATAAAATATTTATTAAATACTATTAGCTAAAACAAAAATTAAATTTTTTTTAAATTTTAATTTGCATAAATATTACTATAAATTATTAATGAATATCAGGAGATAATGTCATAATAAAGTTTGGAAAACAGTGTTCTCGATCCTTCGCGTTCAGTGTTTGTATCAGTTTTAGAAAGCCTTTTAATAAAAATACAGACTTAAAATTTTTTTCTTAGTAATTTATTGTATAAAATTTTGTTAAACATTTGTAGAATATTATAAATGCTTTGCCTATATAATTACCACTGAAATTATTTTTAACCATTCTCCATACTCATGTACTCTTTTCCATAATATTTGATCACAAAATGATAAAATACTCAAGTAATAGAAACCACAATTTAAATTATTCCTAATGTAAGCAACTTTAACACTTTAATTGATACAAAAAATAGTTATTAAATAATATTATTATTAAATAATTATATAATTATATAATATAGTTATTAAATAATTATTTTTTTTTTAAAACATGATTCACAATGTTGAATGCGGAAAAACATATTTGAAAGTTAAAAAGGCACGAGATGTATCTTAAATATATTGCATCTAAAAAACGCGCGATAAAATCATTTTCTATATATTATAATCTTTTTTATAGTTGAATTTTTAGGCATAGTTCAAATTCTAACATTATGATAAAGAGAAAGCAAATTAAAGAATATCTTAAATCTGGGTATTATTTTGTATTTAGAAATGGAAATTATATTTTCGGTCATGAAACGAAACAAAATGTATTTATTATTTAAGTTATAAAAATATATGCATTCTTCATTTCGTAACCAATATCAAATCAATATCTTTAAAATTGAATAGTTTTTATTTATGAACTGTTGGCTAAGGTGAAATTAGGTCTAACATTTTAGTCACCAGGGACGGGAAGAGAACCTCAGGCTTGTCCTGCTACCCCCAGAGGTATCATTTCGCATGGAACATTGCGACCACGACATATTTTACGAGCTCTAAATGCCATTAAAGAACACGGTGGATTTCGGTTGGAGAACTCACCATCTTTAGATTGTGTGAACAATGCCTTCACAACCAGGCCACTGCGGCCGAATGCATTTCATTCATTTTGATTATTTACATACTATAAATGTTTGAATGATCATGTTTCAGAAAAGTTTCCCTCGACATGAAAATAAATGACTAAAAATCACTCAATATTGATTGAAAACAAAAATGAAATAAAAGCTCTAACATTAAAAATATTCAATATCAGAATTGAAAAATTACATTTACATCAAAAATGAAATAACAATCAGTTTGTGGGGAAGATTTGGTGATTCCAGATATTTCTTTAAACGAAAAAAATCGAAGAGTAAAAAAACAAAGAAAATAGTTTGCGTGATATGTATTTCATTCCATTAAAAGGCACTTATTTGTAAAGAGGAATACTTCAATTTATTTTAAGTGCCTTTAACTGAACTGCTTCGAATTTTTCAAAGTATTTTTTAATGATTGATTTTACTTTATCTAATGAGGATTTTTTATTATTTATTTATTATTTTTTTAAAAACAAAGTATGTAGGATTAAATTTGTATAAATTGAGGGTTATCTATGTATTCAATCGTTACAAAATGAGCCATAAAATAAACAGTTTGGGAAAATGATGTTCCAAAAGAATAATATTTAGTTAGATTCAATATGGTAATTGGTTTCCCAATAATTGTATAAAATATTTGATTTGAGGAATTTAATTTATAAAGCTATATATTTTTATCACACATTATATCACATAAAATATAAGAGAATTATGGAAGTCATGTTATATTTCACATTTCTTATGTCACGCATTAACTCTATATTACCTTCTTTACGCCCTTTATTACTGTAGAATGAATAAAATTGGGGTTTTCGATGCAAAACAGGACATTTAATTAAGAATAGCCACCTTAGAGAGAGCATGATTTTTAAAATCTTCACAGATGACAGTTAATGAAATGTACACTCATAAGAAGATGCAAGAAAGAAATTACTTCATGAATATCTTGTACATATTTGGTGTTCCAAATATACAGATCGATGGCTGTAGTAAAAAATGTTCTGTTGTCCACATAATATTCGTTTCGTTGTTTCACTTCAGTTTTGCGTACATGAGCTTAAAATATATTTACAAATTTACGATCTGTGAAGAAATTCAGTGCAAAAATTTGATCCTGGTTAAAGTGTTGTGGCGTATATTTGCATGGTTAAGTTGGTATTTCCTGTACTACAGAAGAAGCCAGTTAAAATCAATGCTCTTCGCATGGGAGCATCTTAAATGTAATTACAAACATATACATAAAAAATGTAACATTTTTACTGGATCATTAGTTTTAGTTCTGATAGTAGTTCATATTGTAATAAACGCTATTATCATTTATGGAGTTATCACTGATTGTAAAATGGCAGATCAGTGGTTTAAGAAGGAAACATTTGATCAGGACATTACAATCTCTGAACCATTTAAAATAGTGATACTTGTTATCATACACTTTTCCACTAAAATATTTTTAATAATAATGTCTTCATTGTTATCTCTGCATTACATCTATTGGTGTGTCATTGCCAATAATCTACTAAATGAATGCTTTTACAAGTTCCAATCCTCAATGCAGCTGACAAATCATGGAATACATGCTTTTCTGAAGGAATATAATCAAATACACAGATTGATAAACTTATTAGAATTATCTTTATCACCTTGTGCGTTTTGGCTAATTTCATCACACTTCTTTCAACTGTTTCTTTTATTTGCTAAAATTCTGGGAGTGGATAAACGCAATAGCTCAGTGCTTGATATGGAAATATCTTTAATCTCATTTATTTCTGGTGTGTGGTTTCTCACAATTTCAATTTTTGCGTCAAAAATTTACGAATCAGATCAAATTTTGAGGGCAAGTTTCAAAGAAAAAGCCTTTACTCTCAAGGAATTTGATAGTACCCGCCGAGAAGGAAAAGTTTTGAACAAATTTGTATCCGCGAAACAGGAATTGGTTTTCACTGGTTGGGGTACTTTTTCGTTCACCAGGACATTTGTATTATCTTCCATTGGGATACTTCTTACTTATACTCTCCTACTTCTACAAGTCAATATTTCTTAAAATAATCCCTCGCATGATAGTCTTTAAGGAAAAACTATTCTAGAAATTTAAAAATACTGATTTTCTTGGAAAGGTTTAAAAAGAATGTTTTTAGCATTTACTTTCATAAATGTATTGAAATCATCTGTAAATATATGACCGATTTTTTTATTATTAAATGTTGCTGGAAGTTTATTGCTATCTTTCATAATTAAATAAAATAAGATTTAATAAGTTTGAGGCTTTTTAATGTATGTAATTCATTTATTTCACATTTCAAAATGTTCCATCTTATCTTCAAAATTTGAAAAAAAATTAACTAACCTGTACTTTTCTAATTTTTCATTACTAAATTTTTTTCTCTTTAAATTAGAAAAAATATCATTTACTAAACTATATTAAAAAATAATCAAATTTTTTAATAAAAAATAATCAGATCATTTCATACATATATATTAAAAAACAAGAATCATTTATTGGATATTTTGAAAGAACACTGACTGTTTAAAGAGTATTTGAATCGTAATTTGATAATTATATTATGTCATTACTTGAGTAGAGTTGAATATGAATTTTATCAGTTTAATCTCATTAATTAAAATACTAACTATCAAAATGAATCAAAAATTTCCAATTTTTAATTCTATGCATATATTATCAATGTTCTAAAAGCTATTACTATTTTTATTTTCGGCTGCATGGGCTTAGTAATGAAATCAGCAAGAAAACAACAACAAAATTTTTTCATAATTTGTAAAATTTGGAATATCCTAAGCTCAACAACATTCGAACTAAATGTGCTCAGAAAATTCTTTGGTACTGTGAATGAAAATGAAATGTGTGGAGACTTTGATATAATTTAAAACTGTACAAATTACTTTAGGATTTATATATCGTCAAATTCATTAAGATTAGCTGTATGAAATTTATGGACCACATATAAAGAATGAACTCCTTATCATTAACATTAAGCATTTTCAATCCGAAACATTTGGGAGATGGAAAAAGGGGTAGGCCCACTTTGAGATGGACAGATTGTGTAGAAGGGGATTTTAAGATCCTAAGATTAACTAATTGGAGATCAATTGCGAAAAATGATGAAGAAAGTTCTTGGGAATTCCTTGGCTCATCAAGGACTGTCGTGCCATAAGCAGAAGACGAAGAAGTGCAAGAGGAAGAGAAGAAATGCAAGAAGAAGACGAAGAAGTGGAAGAAGAAGACGAAGAAGTGGAAGAAGAAGACGAAGAAGTGGAAGAAGAAGACAAAAAGGATCACGGAATAATGAACTATAAAACCTGAAAAAAGTGCGTATTATATTGGATACATCACGTTTCAAATAAAAGCTTTTTAACAAATGCAATGCACTTCATTAAAGTGACTTGTCACAAATATATACTATAAAACAATGTGAACGAAACAAAACCCCAAAACCCAGAAATTGACAGTGTTTAAATTCTTGCAACTGTGAATATTTAGATTACATATTCATAACTAGATGGATTTAATTAACAATAAAAAATCACATGAGGGCTACATTTTACTTATTTTTAAAATTTTCAATATGTGGTAAACGTTTGAAATCAATAAAGTAGCAGAATATGATTCATATATGTTTATTAAGGAAGGCTATCACAATAGGTCTGAAACTGATAGTACAAATCAAAGAAATATGAATAATTATAGGCATTTTTTTAAAATTTCCTTAATTTTTTTCATCATTTCAAGTGTTTTCTTTTATAACTTAGGACTCCATGATCTTATGAAAACACTTCAATAAAACTCCAAGAGATTTGAATATTTTTCATATCTTTTATGAAATTAGTATTTTTGTATTTCGCAGACAACGATATAATAACTATAATTATTGCTTTATTTGTAGGTAACTTTTACCAAGCATCGCTATATTTAAGTTCTAACATTAAAGGGCTACAAAACACATGAAATAAACATCTTTTAAATGTTTGATTGCACTCATTAGGAATCATCCCCATTCATTGATACCGCCAACTTTTGATTATAAAGTAAGCAGAAAAAAATATTTTATAACGTTTTAAAATTTTCGTTTTTAATATAATGTTACCTAACAATAAGCTTGTAATATTTTAGCTATTTTTATCAGCAAATTCAATTAAATTTATATGAATCGAATTTATATAAATTGAATTTATGTGAAAGAATATATATTTTGGCCTCATATAAAAACGAAATGTACCATAAATAAGCTCTTGAAGTAGTCTCAGTCCATTTTTAAAAATTTTACTTTTTATTCCATAAAAAATTTTACTATTTCTCTAGGACTTCTTCAGATTATATACTCCATGTATAATCTATAACATCATATAATATATATTTATATATCATTATATTCCACAAATATATATTATGTGAAAGAAATTTATATATAAATGAATTCCACAGCTGATAGTTAAAAACTGCAAATCTCCCGTCTGATATAAACATTTTTTTCATAAAATATTCTGAGAATTACAAATAATTTACATTAAAAACATTCCTTGCACAGAAATGTAACATTGAAAGTTGGGTAGGTATGAAACTTAGTCAATAGGCATTTTTATTATTAGTAAGAGATATTGAACTTAATGGATTGAACTTAATAATTGAACTTACTGGCATTAAATGAGACATTCGTTGGCTTTACTGCAGCTTATAATGTCGCCTAAGTTTCATTCTTTCTTCATCATTGAGTACAATATTATTATGTGTAAAAATGTCTATATTATAATTTTTATTACTTTAATATTCATATTATTTTTGTCTTATTGCTTTTATCTATGCTTATTACTGTCAAAAATAGTGAGATATCCTAAATTGGAATTTTTATTTATTCCTTTACTGACGCAATATCTAAAACGATATAATTAATATTTTGAGACTATCTAGATTTTATTTCCATTCTTGGTGCAGTTTTTAGAACAACACTTTTCTCTTTCTCTTGATAATCCTCACACAAGCGAGAAGCCAAAAACTCGATTCCATTATCATTCTTCTAAAGAAATTAGATAATGGCAATCCATTTATTGTCTCTTATATCATATTAGCATACATTCTGCTTAGCTGGAGAACACTTATTGAGTAATAAAGAGAATTTATCAATTACAATTGCGTAAATTGTATTTATGACAAATAAATTATACATTTATATAGCTTAACAGTTCATTTTTAATTTTTATTGTTATTTAAAATCGTTAATAAAAATTTTAGTCGCTAAATTACGTATCTTACTCAAGTAACTTAATAAAATTTAAATAATATTTTAAGTTACTTAAATAAAATATTTCAATTTTGTTTCTTAAAGTCTTATTTTGTGAAGAAGAATGTAAACTCTTCTTCCCGCTCTTGTGCAAAAAGAAACCTTAGAGCGACAGACCAAACCAAGCATGAACAGACAAAGCAGAATCTGACTTCTGTAGAAAACGATAACTTTATGTGATCATCCTTCAAGCTGATCATTATAAAAACATAACTAAGAAAGAATGCTAACAAGAACAAGCTAAGCAAGAATGAAGCCAAATTTAAACGCATTAAGTTTAAGAAATAGTTGAATCAATGATTATAAGCAACAACATGGATTGCCAACACAAGGAATTCCAAAAACAATAGCTCGCCTCATCTATACAGTATATTTAAGTCAGCATTATTGTTTAAATGAAATTTAAAGTGGATGTCTATATCTAGAGTTTGTCATACAGTGACTATTTTTAAAAATTAAAAAATATAAGCAAAGTGATTCCAGAAGAAAACTTAAAACTTTTCAGTTTACATAATGTTATTCGAATCAAATATAATTACGAAGTTCAGCTAATGTTTTTAATTCTACTTAATCGGAAATGCAGTTTAATTTAAAACAAAATGCTTAATATCCAGCATTCTAAGCTATTCTCAGTTTTAGAAATTGAATAAACGGCTAATATTCAGGTAAAGTCACTCATTTATAACAGCACACATTTGACGAAATGAATTCAAGGCACAGGTGCCATCTAATCCAAGATGCCAAATTCTGAGTTAGGTAATTTTTTGGCAGAATTTCTTTTCTTATTTGGCAACCTAATTTTATTAGTCCTACAGATGAAGATCAATAAGAATTATGTTGAAAATTCAATTTTGACAATCTTAGTGATTACATCATCGCGACGAGATTTAGAACATTTTGTTCCATTTTCGCATTAGAAAGATTTGAGGGGAAACTTCGTAAGAATTTATTTAGTGTGTTTTACAATTTGCTTGACATTTTGAATACTTAAATTCCTGGTTGTATTACTCTTTTTCATTATTTTAAATAATCATTTTTGGTTTAATCTGTGGTTTGGGTACCCCTTTCTCGCCAAATGGACGATAGACACGCAAACCGTGGTAACCCTGACTATTACATCCTAAATGCACTCCTCGTAGCAATCCTGTCTTTTTTGTTATACAATTATATGTGTATTTTTTGTTATACAATTCCTAAAAAAACATTGCTTTTGTTTTCATTGCCATACGAACAGTGAAATTCGTTAAAAACATGGATTTCGGTTTCGTCGCCATAGAAACGCTGTTTTTGTGTAGTGTCTTTTGGAGCATTCAACTCCTCGAGACAACACGCGAAGACGCGCCAGTTGGCGATTTTTTGAAAAGGCGCCAAGCAGGGGACCCAAAGCACATTTTCACCCATTTTTGTGTTCCGCATTTGTATTTTTCAGCATTTGTCAAAATTGTTACTATTAATTATGTCTGTAGCTCAAAATATTGTTTTAAAATACCAAGGTATTCTTAGTTTTTCCGAAGTAATTTTGGAAACGAATAAGGAAAATACTCGTATTTTCTAATGTTTCATTATAATTTTTCTAATGTTTCACTTTCTGTTATAATGTTTCATTTTTATAAGAATCTTATTTCAAAAATATATACTGACGCTCTTTATTTATCAGGTTTAAATTACTATTTAGATATGTAAAGTCTTTTAAAAACGAATTTATTACGTCACAATTACAACATATTCACACGGCATTACGTCATCTTGACAACATTTCATCGTCGCCAAAAAAATTCAAAATTTGAGACCATGGATTATAAGGCACCTGTGCTGAATTTAATAAAATTTATAGGTTTAGGGTGCCCCACAGTTTCTCGCCAATTTAGAGCTATATGTATAGCAATGTTGGTTTATTTCAGGCTAAGTATTTTAAGCCATATTGTTTCTTCAAACATGACCGAATACATCTTTGGCGACAAAAAAATTCACCAATTTCCACCCAAGAGGCACCTTAAAGTATACTTTCCCTTAATTTATTTTATTGGATCCTTTTTGCACCCACACTCCATAGCCATGAAATATAAACTTGAAAAGAAGTAACTGAATCCATCATGAAGAGTGATAATTCGAGAATATTCTAACAAACCTAATTATTTTTTAGTTTTAAATAGCTATTAAGACGATGTTATACACATTTTAAAATAAACATTTTTCGCATAAACATTAACGAAAAACTTAAAACCTACTTTTTGCGTTAATGATTTTGTGAAAAATGCGTTCCCCTTACAAATTTCGATTTTCATCAGTAACTGCTGTAATGAAATAGGATTTCACAAATTTGTTTTCTGTAATGATTATGTTAGGAAAAAAATCCTATCTCATTCCGTCACTTAAGTAGCAGAAAAAAATGGCATCAAACATATTGATGGAAATTAAACAAGGCTGAATGACCATTACGATCTTAGATCGCCAATGGGAAAACAGTCAAATGTTCGAAAACATGCATTTTTTCCCTGTCAAAAAAAAAAAAAAAAAAAAATCTCCAAAAGGAATTAATCACTAAAAATATGTTGATATTGTCAGTTAAACGTAAATATAGGTGATTTTTAATTTACGATATTTATAATTCTAATTTGCACCATTTGCATTTCTAAATATGCGTCTCACGTATAAAGATTTATCTTGTGATATTCATGTCATTGTGATTTATTGTGAATATCACTCGAAGTAATATAGAAAAATAAAAATAAAGGTAAGAATTTTAAACACTATTTGATTTTCAAGACTTCCTCTATTGAAATTACGCGGAGACTATCGCGAAATCAGAGCTACTCACATATATTTTTTGGCTTCCACACTTCCTCTATTACTTTTGATATGACTTATCTTTCTCTTAGGATACCTGCAACATAAGTTTCGCCAAATTTGACTTTGAATCAGTGATCATGAAACTCATTGAGCTTCTGAGCAGCAATACCATTTTTACATTTTTAGAAAAACTACTCTGAGCTACCATCTAAAAAAACTATAATCTTTTTTTTTTTTTTTTTTTTTTTTTAAAATTAAACTTATTGCCTATAAACTTATATCTTTAGTAAACATAAAGTCAATTTTAATCAAACTGCACATAATATAAAGAAACAAATACAATTTTTTTTACCGAACTTATTAACTTCTATGAAAAAGATGAACATTTTTTATTTCAATAAATTTTTTAATGTAGGGCTAGTAGGTAGGGGTTGCTATTAGAAAACAATTTAAATAATTTATGCCATTTGTAAATCTGTTTCTGTAATTAAATTTTTAATAAATTTTAGAAATGGAAAAGGAAGTCTCATATATGTAAAACATTAAGCTTCTTTATATATTCATAATCATACATTTTTATTTCGTATCTATTTATTCATATTGTATTGCAATGAAATACATCTTTTTTTATGGATGAACGAAACGGGATCTTTTTTCCTCCTCCGTAAATTAAAAATTCTCAGTACATTTTTATAATGCTTTGTTAAAAAATAGTATTGTAACTCGGGAATTTTCAAATTCGACAAATAGAAGTCGAAGGAGTATTTGTGATGTCTCTTCGTTTAACTATTTTTTTTAACGTGATTTAGCGGCTTATTGCGAAGGCCATACAAATCAAGAAGTACAGAATTTTAGTTATTTAATTTTCGACAAGAATATTTAAATATTTAAAAATCATTAATTTCGTTTTCTTAAAATTTTAAGTTTTGTCAAAATTTTTGTTCGTTTGAAAAAGGCAGCAATTTATTAAGTAATTGTTAAATGAAATCTGAAAAATATATATTTTTGCTTTTTAATAACTTTTAAATTCCATTTAGAGAATATTCATTTTTAAACACAAATTTTTACATTGAATTCTAACTAAGCTCATCTATCAGTAAAATTTTAAGTTCATTATTTTATAATGATGATTCATTTCTAAAATTGTTACGTGCTCTTAAATATAATCTTAATAAAGAAATTTATCTATTTGAGAAATAATAAGTTTATTGTTTTAAAATTGTATTATAAAATTTAGAACAGTTTCTTTTTTGCTGTAGCATATCTCTTTATAACTTTGTTAAAAAATTAACCATTTCTTGATGTGTTTATTGTGTTCTCATTTATCCCCAGAATTAGCTTTGTAAAAATATTACCAATTTATTTCGCTATTTCTTATGGGTTAACTATTTCAAAAAGGCTCTGTTTACAACCATTTGAATTTCTTATTAAATCCATATATTTTCCGTTATCTTCAGCTTGGTTAGGAAAAATTCGCCACGTGTCTTCACCTTGACCGTGCAGTTCATTTTTACCTTAAATGTACAATATACACGATAAGAAATTTAAAAAAATTATGCTATGTGCAATTCAAAAGAGAAATGTTTCTTTCATTAAAATATTAACGCAAGAAATATAGTTCATTTTTAAAATACACCGAACATTATTTTAAAAATGTTATTAAGAGTAGAATATGACTATAAAAAGGGACAACTAAATATTTTAGGAATAAAAGGATCAAAAGGCTTAGGTTAAAAATTGGTTGTTTGTTTGGTCATAGTTATTGTCAAATCATGATAGTTTGACCTTCAAGTGTTGACATAAGATTCGTTTAGTCATTACAATGCAATTAACATTTTCATTTCAGTTTAATGTGGTTTGTTATCGTTGTTGGTTCTTAAGATACAGTCTAGATCTCTCGTGACAGCTGTGTTTGTATGTATCAATGTTGGTTAACCTGATAACAGATCATGGAAGTTCAATCGGTCTTTTGGACGAAAGTTTGATTTCCATGAATTGATTTTTAAAACTTAGCAAACTTAGCCATTAACAAACAAACATAAATATTGTTGTGAAAGGTAGAAACAATAATAAAGAGTTTTCCATTGTCCTATATATATATATATATATATATATATATATTGGACAGGCAATGGAAAACTCTACTTAATGGGAAAGAATAAAATTCCTGTCTTCTTACCACGATCTAGACATTGACTATCTACAAAAGTATCTGCATCGAATAGATGTAATGGACTCTGCTCGTTGTCCATTGTGCAATCATGATGATATGGATGCTGCTCACCTCAAGAACTGCTCTGAAGTTTTAAAGTTTATGACTGAAAATTCTTTTGAGGCTACTAAAGGAATTTATTCTTGTTTTTATACTTGTTCATCTTTTTATTGGGCTGCTCGTCGATTTATGGCAGTAATGCCGAGGACAAGCGTAGGATAATATATATATATATATTTGCTTCATTGGTTGCTTATTTTTCGTCACTATACTGGCACAAAAGGCTTTTGTGATTTAAGATATTGTCCTAGCATTCACCAACCAAAAATTATAAAAATGCCCAAATTTATTCCCCTATTTTTCTCCTGAGATTCAAATACAACGCGAAACGCTTATATATTGTAATGCGAAACGCAAAGTTTACGATAGAAAGGGCTCACCATGTCATAATGGCATGAATAACTCCCTTCAAAGAAAAAAAATCTTTGTGTTAGATCCCTACAACTATTGGATAATGGAAGACAAATGTTGTACATCTACCTTCTGCATACATATCTGTTGAGATAGTTGCCGGGAAGTTTTCTACGTTTTCTCCCTTCTCCTGTTTCAATACGACCCAATGTCAGTTTAAAATTCTTCAGGAAAATATTCCCCCTCCCGGTGAACATATATAAACATCTTTCAACTTTCAAATTCACAATGCAAGAAGTTAATCTCAGATCATTTTTCCGTAACTGTATTAGGTATCTGAACTGAATGCGCCATATACTGTATAAAATGATGTAGTGTAACATTAATTTTCCATGTTTACTTAAAATAAATATAAGCCATCAATTCATAATATTTTGTATGAGTGAAATATATTTATAGTACTTTATTATTTTAAAGGTCAAATGATTTTCTTACATTTTTAAACTCAATCCAGAAAATATTCATTAGAAAGAATACAAAAAAATAAAATTTTAAGAAACAAATCCAAAATTTTGTTTTTTTATTGCTGATTTTATCTGAAAAATATATAAACATCTATTGATGATCTTTTGAAGTTTCCCATGATTTCTTTTAATGTTTAGTGTTTAACAGTATTTTTGTTTGTAAATTTATGAGCAAATTGCAAAAATCTGACACACACACACACACACATTTGAAATAAATAATTTCTGGCCATTTTTTAATGGTACTTTTAATAACACTTTCGATTTGATTTATTTTTGTAGATTAGTCATGGATTACGAAAACCCTTTTGAAGTACATTCGCTAGATGATGATAAACCTGAGACACAGAGATACAAAATAATAACAGATGCTAGAGACATTAGTTCAGCAGGAAAACGGGAATTTGAAAAAGCAAAAAGCATTTTATCCATTGTGAGTTCGAGATCCAACATGTCCTTGTAAGTGTTCAATTTGTCTTCTTTAGTTATAGTTTCGATATAATTTTTGGAACAGATACCTTATAATCCAAGATGCTACATTCTGAGTTTGGTGACTTTTTGGCGGATTTTCTTATGTATTTGGCAACCTGCTTTTTATTACGTCACAGATAGGGAAAGCTATAAAATTATCCACAAAATTCTATTTTGGCAACCCTGTATAACTGTCATTGCGTACGTCACAACACGCCATCTTAGCAACATTTGCTCATCGCAAAAAAAATATAGAATGTGGAATCCTGGATTATACGGCATCTGTGTCCAATTTTTGTATAAACAACGCCTTGCGATGTTATTAAGAAAATCGTGTAATCTCCAAATAAATTTTGCTGTGATATCTTTAGCCTTTCTTGGTGTTTAATTTTGAGTGGTAATGATAAATATGATTAAATTGTGTATTTTATTTAACTAAGTGATTCACTTAGATTCGACAATTTTTTCTTATAATTGTCTGGGTAAAGACATGCAGAATATGAACGCAGTAGAACTTATATAGATGTATGCAGAAATAATTTTCTTAAAGGAATTTAACGCACACAAATCTAATGCATTGAAACAGATTTTAAAATGAAAACTAAAGATAAAATGCATAACAATAGCGATAAACATGGACGTTTTACTGCCTCACACATTCTTAGATAGATAGGTATATAAGTGAACTTAATAAAATTATTATTGTGGCATGGTCACAGTGGAATTTAGTACTTATTATCAATCAATCAATCAATATATATATATATATGGACCCTATCTCTACCTCCTTCTTCAGAAGATGCACTTTGACAAATGGTTGACAGGGAATAGAGAGCCATTCCTCAAGAAGCCATCCGTACTCTCATTGACTCTGTGACTAGACGTTTTGCTTCGTATATAGTCGTTCAAGGGAGTCCAACAACCTACTGATCGGACCCTGTTCTCGCTCTGTATTATACATATCATTACGAAATAGATTCGATTTACTATTGTTCGTGACTGTCTCTTTCTGTTTGCCGAGGAGTTTCATCACTTTTTGACAATTTCTTCTTGGTGTTGCATTTTCAATGTCGGGCAATAATGTATATATATATATATATATATATATATTGTTGTCGTGATAAGAAGAGATAGAGAAAAGGATTTTATCATAAAGGATAAGCTCTTCTCTAACTCAGATATAAACTGAATATTTGAAGCTTGCAATAAAAATATTGACGTCAAACATCTTGACTCAAATTTAATTGATAAGACTAAGTCAAGTAGTTTTATTGATAAAGAATATGATGTTGTTGTTGTCGTGTGCCAGCTAGACTGGCAATATGGGGTGCGCTCCTCCACTTTTCCAAATGAACCATATTTAGGTGTAAAGTCCGACTTCCTCAGTTCATACACTCCATAGGTACCCGTTTATAGGGTAGGCAACCCATTCATACAAGGAAAGGACCAAGACAGGATAGATAGAGAGAGAAAGTACATCTATGCCAGAACCGGACCCAACATCTCCCTACCTGCAGTCAGGCACGCTGATCACTAGACAAGTTGGGCGGCATATACATATATGATATGTATGTATGCACATATATAAATTTAAATATAAATTTTTAAATTTGTGTAGTGTTTTTCATAGATGCCTTTATATTTTATTGCTGAAAAATTTAATGTTTATTGATTACTCATGCAGCAATAGTACATAAGATGATGAATACTAGATAAAATAAGTATGATTTTATAAATTTACACCTCTGTTTAATTTGAATCAGCACTTTTTTTTAATGTTTATTACAGAAGTAACTTTAGTTATATTAAATACTGCATGCTATTTCTTTCTTATTTTGAGGTACGACCACTTGTGTGCAATTCTCAGGAAAGTAATGCGGCATGGTATCGAAGATGCCGTGGATAAACTCGAAGAGATCAGCCAGTCTATCAAGGATGAACGTCGTGTACCTGAATCGGATGTCTTAGAAGTTATTCCTCCAGATGAGGATCTGAAGAAATTTATTGAATCTAGGAAAGAATTTTATAAGGTTAGTTTTGATTCAATCGAGTTAATTTTTATTTCATTTCCAGCAACGTTATCAGTTCCAAATAAGTGTAACTGAGCATCAAACGAATGATTTGAGGTTAAAATAAATATCATTTGAATAACACTAAAACGTTGTATTTATCTTGTGCCGGCTAGGCAGGCAATATCAAGTATGCTGCTTCACTCACTAAAACATAATAGGAATAAAAAAGTTTTCCAATCTTTATTTTTTTATTACTTTTAAGTTTTCCATTTTGTAAATAAGTGGAATAGCAAACAGTAAAATAAATAGCAATGTCATTAAAAAATCTTATTTATAAAATTATTTTTCTTAAATTTAAATTATGAGAACATTTCTGTTAGCAAGATTCGAAAGTAGAACATATTAAATATTAGTGACTATATATCCAAACTTTCAATCAATCGTTCTCCATCATTTTATAACAATTGTAAGTGGAGAAAAAGCTTATCCAATTTATTATTCACAAGCATTTTCTAATTGTTATTTCAGTATTTGTTATCATAGGCAACAGGAAATCGTCATGCATATAGTATAGGATGAAATCAAATTATTGATTATATCTTTTATTGATATTGTAAATAGATGCAGCTAAAAATATTGGTACTTTTTTGAATAACAGTTTTTTCTAATTTTTAATGCCATTTTATTCCATTTATTATAATATTTGTAACGAATTTTGGTTGTTGAATTTAAAGTTGTTATATTAAACTATCGTTCTATCAGACCATTGAATTTTTTTAAATGTTAAAACATACTCCTGTTTCAGGAATATTAATTTCTATATGTTCAATATTTAAGTATCAAATGACAAAAAAAGACATTGTAAGTAAAATGCTAATGAACTTTGTGTTTTTCTCATAAGATATGTAAACATTTAAAATTTAAGTTTTTTTCAGTCATTACCTCCATGGCTAAATATAAATTTAAAACATCAGTTTTTCGACCGGAAGGGTAGGGTTGGATTCCCAAAGCCACCAAAGGTTTACCAAGTACATGCGATATAAGTGCTCGTGAAATCAATGAAATCGAAAGTCCCGTCATCAGTCGTTGAGCAGTTACCATGGGTGCAGTGGTCTGAAGAAAATTTCTTCCCCCTTCAGATCAATGCTAAAATTAAGGGAGTGCATTCTCTGGTGGTGCCATCTATTGGAGGAATTCAGAGCAAAGTCGTACTTTCTCCTTCGTGGTGCTCTGGTTAAACGAAAGACGCAACTTACTGACTTAAATTCGCATAGCCAACGACATACTGAGCTTGGCTTCTCCAAGTAACAACAACAAAGTAAGGGTTTCCTTGAGTGCGGTGGCTTATGCCTTTGTCCACTTGACTCTCCGGACACAGACAAAGCCGCAGAACTGTTATTATGTTTCTACATTCAAGGTGACTTCTAGAGCATTTATCAATTTCTAATAAATATATCAATCTCAGATTAATTTGCTGTTAATTTTCTAATCATACATACCATCTCTTTTAAAGATACTTCGAGTTTATCGGAAAACAAGGCCTAGAAAAGTGGCTATATAAAATGCCTATGTTCTCTTTTACAAAATTTAATAATTTTTTGCTCTAATATTCAAATAATGATGATTGATTTAATTAAATTTTTTTATTCACTTCCGAAAAAAATAAAGAAATTTTCATTTACCACTTAGACCCAAAAAAAGTCATACTAATAATGCATTAATTATTGTAACACAATATGGCAGGATGTACGAAGATTTAGCTATCTACTTCGCTATATATAATTTTAATTTTAAATGTTTTTAATGTTTAAATGGCTGCTTATATTGATTTATTCATGGCTGCTAAAGTGGGTAATAGAAAGAGATAAAAATATAAAGATGAAAATTACAAAGTTTTTCTTTAGACTGTCGAAAGTATTTCCCATATTGATAATTTTTATAATAACAAAAAATGTGTATGATATTTCTTTTTTTTTATTTGTTAAAATGGATTATTTCTGTTGAATAATATATATTTTAATTACTATAAGGCTTTTTTCATTCATAATAATGCATTTGACCTATTTCTTACGCATTTAACTTGAGAATTTTCTTAATTTATATGTATATACACACACAATGGTATGCAAAAATTAAGGACGAAACGGTTTTTCTAGTGCAGCGTCACTCAGCAGTGTTCTAAATCGATAAAAATCGTACCAGAACATCCTCCAGATGTAAGTATAGGGAATAATGAGCATGGAGCAGAATGACAGAAACGGCCGAAACATCCAGCTTTTAGTAGAGGATATGATCTCCCCTGACTGCTATGCAGGATTGACATCGTCTGTCCATACTGAATATGAGGTTGTCAATAAGTTGTTGAAGGTACTGCTTTCCATTCTTTTTGTAGCCCCAAATCGCAGCTGCGGAATCGTTAGAAGCGATTAGTGACGTTCCGCCAAGAGTCTCCCTAGAAAGTCCAACACGTGTTCGATTGGATCTGGGGACCTTGCCGGCCAATCCAGGCGTTCAATATCCTCACTTTCCAACAGCTCTTCGACAGCCTCTGTACAATGAGGTGGAGCATTGTTGTCCATGAAGAGGAACTGGGGACCGATAGCACCTCTAAAAAGATGCACATAAGGAAAAAGAATATAATTACAATAACGGGACCCGGTGACTGAACCTCCTTGTACGATATGAATGTCAGTATGGGTACTTAGCATGATGCCTCCCCAAATGAGAACACCGAAATCTCGAAACCGGTCCTTTTCGACGATGTTGAAGGAGTTATTGCGTGTTCCCCGCTCTCTCCAGATGCGTATGCGCGTCCAGATTCGGTAGTCAGACTAAATTTGCTCTCGCCCGTAAGGAGTACTCGACCCCATTGCTGATCCGTCGAGTTCTGGTGTTCCCGCTCCACACAAAGAGCCTTCTCCGGTGGGCAGACGTGAATGGTACATAACAAACAGATCGTCGTGTGAATAGGCCACCATTGTACAGCCTCCTGGCGACTGTAAACCGTGATATCAGTGGTCTAGTCGTCTGTTGGGAGTGTCTCGTGATTTTTCCAGTCGTCTACTGCCTGTTCCTTCTTGCTTGTAGGACAATATACCCGTCGTCGACTGCTGTGGTTGCTCGTGGATGACCACTGCTGAACCTTTGGGCAGCTGTTCCTGTGGTTTGTAATGGATTCATGAAACGATGCTGTGAGCGATTCCAGACTCCGCACTCCTTGTCACACTTCGACCTTCCTCAATCTTCCCAATGATCGACCTTACGTAAGGTCATCTAGATGTCGCCTACGAGGTTGCCTATTCATTATTTCACATTGATTAAGCAGCTCTACGTGGTTTAAACTGATATACGCCGCGCAATAGCTTTCACAGAAACGCTGAGCGTACACCGCCAGCCTGCTTTATACCCCTCCGACATTTCCCCTTTACGTCATGCTGCGTAATTTGAGTATGCCCTTGCGTACCTAACTGTAGTCGATCTTCAGATTGGTCTTTCGGACCGATCTACCTGTTTGTTCCGCTGTTATGTTAAGTTTTCCATTTCATCCTTAATTTTTGCATACTAGTGTGTGTATATATATATATATATATATATATATATATATATATATATATATATATATATATATATATATATATATATATATATATATATATATATATATATATAATTAAAAAATTGTGGTCTAGTTGAGTGTTTAAATTTTTTCAAAGCGCCAAAAGAATTAGAATAAAAAATGTGTTTATAAGTGACCCCTTTCATTTTTGATATAAATTGAAAAATATCATCTATTATTTAAAAAATAAGTTCATGAATTTTTATTTCATATATTATCCAACTTTGATGGAATAAATTTATAAAAAATATTAATTCTTAAACATATATGTTATCAGTACGAACAAATAATTTTAATTTTATACAATACTGGCATAATTTATTTATCTAACAATGAAATAAGTTTTTATTTTACTAATCTATTTTTTAATTGGTCATTTGAAAAATAATATTTAGTAGCTACTGTAGGAGTCTGAATGTTAAACATTCTGTAAAATTTCGGTTTAGAATCCTGAATGCATTAAAATGGTGTTAAAAGCAAAGAAAATAAGAAGAAAATATATTTTAAAAATGCATTTATTGGTAGAAAAAAGTTTTAAATTGCCTACAATAAATCAAAATCTGTTTTGCCTTAGGAAAAATTAGAAAACGCGATTAGTTGATGAGAAAAATAACAAATATTTATAATTTTCTCGTTTAACATACTTATCATTCTAATTTCCGTGAATTTTCTCTTTAGTTAGAATCGTTTGATTCAATAAAACCTCATATCAAGACTTCTGAAGAAGCTAAAGAAGATACTGAAGTAGAGCAAGAAGCTCCGAAGGAAGAAGAGGATGTACATGAATCAGATGAGACACCGGAAGCTATTTTGCCGGACCTTCATCATAAGTTTAATCGCTTCAGACTCTGTGGTATAGGACTTGACGATGAAGAAATTCACGAGTTAGGTATTAGCTTGAAAAATTTGGCTAGAACTTATAAATTGCAACGTGTGGAATTCTGGGGGAAATTTTTCGCAACTAAATGCAATTATTATATTGCTGAAAGCCCGTATCAAAGTAACGTTTTGCACGATGATTTTGGTTGGAATAGCGAAGAACAAAAACTCCCAGATGATTCTACGACTTTAGATGATAGTCAGGTAATTAAATCAATGAATATTTGACTAATTACATGAATTTCCACCTAAACTCAATTTTGGAATAACTCAAATAGAAAATAAACATCAGATGTATACAAAACGGAAATAGGAAAAAATCTGTTAGTATTTTACGCAGGTTTCATATCTTTATTACACTTTCTTAATTTAGAGATCATTTAAAAGTATAATTCCTGCAATTTATAATTATATATTGAAATCCTATTCTTTTTTTTAAATAAAAAGCGCATTTAATTGGAAAGAATTATATTCACAAACTATTTCATTGTGTTCCTGAAATGGAATAAATTAGTTAGATTATTGATTTGTTTGTTTTAAATTCGTCTCGCAATTCTTGAAACTTATAATTTCCAAGCATAAGGATTTCAGAAGGTATATATTTGATACATTCTCCACCACAAAAGAATTCTTTACAACAAAAAAATTACATATCAAGCATTTTAATGTTTGCACCACAGAAGACACAAATTCGATTTTATTATTTATGGATTATAAAAAGTGGACCACTGAACATGTTTGCATAATTTTACTTAAAATGTTTGGGAGTTAGTGAATTCATGTTCTTTGTGACTTTTGAATTACATTTCTTTATTTATAAAGTTTATAATAGAAAAGTATATTAATTAATTAATTATTAATAAAATCTCTTCAATAGTCTGTCGGAACTAACCCATGACTTCGCAACATCAATTCGTATAGCCAATGTTTTCGTACAGTAAAACTGATTGTTTCCCTTAAAATTTTCCGGATCGTATTCGTAAGAGAAGCACAATTTTAATCTTTATTATTTTAGATTTGAAATTAAAATTATATTAATATTAATATATGGAATATATTGTCACATGATTAGCCGGCCAACTTGTCTAGTGGTCAGCGATCCTGACTACAGATAGGGAGGTCCTGAGTTCAAATCCCGGTTCATGCATGGATGTACTTTCTCTCTCTCTCTATCCTGTCTTTGTCCTTTCCTTGCGTGTGAATGGTTGCCTACCCTATAAACGGGTCCCTATAGCATGTGTGTGTAATGAAGAAGTCGGACTCCATACCAAATACTGTTCAGTTGGAAAAGTGGAGCAGTGAACCCCGATTTGCCAGCCTTGATGGCACACAAGAACAACATTATCATATGATTCTAATATTATTATAGAATAAATTAGAGGATGATGGTAAAGCCAATATGAAATATCAATACCTTAGTGCTTTTTCACGCAAGCATCATATCACTAAAATATATATATCTATCATTATGAATTTATCCAATAAGACTTAGACTAATGAATTGAACACTTAAATATTCAATGATAAATATTTTTTTGACAAATACATCTTATGTCAAATATTATGTAATTTTAATTTATGTTTGCATATTTTTTTTTAAAGTTAAGTGGAGAAGAAACTGAATCGAAAGAAGAGGAAAAAGAAAAAGCTGAAGAGGAAGCAGACGAAGAAGGAAAAACTGCAGAAGAAAGTGAAGGTAAATAAATATATTTTGGAAAAAAAATGTTGATAAGAATTTCAGGATGAAGATTTTCGTGAATTTCATCAATATTCTTAAAAAATAATATTAATGAAATATTCTAAAACAGAGATATTATTCTATTGTTATATAATTAAAAATACACAACTGGCCATTAAAATTGCTACACCAAGAAGGCGACATGCTACAGACGTGAAATTTATACGAAAGGAAGAAGGTGCTGTGATACGCAAAAGATTAGCTTTTCAGCGCATTCAGACAAATCAGGCGCCAGTAGCGACACCTACATTGTGTTTAAATGAGGAAATTGTTCAGCCGGTTCCTCATACACAAATTGCATTTGAACGTTGTTGCCTGGTGAAAAGTTGTTGTGATGCCTCGTGTAAGAAGGAGAAATGCGTACCAGCACGTTTCTGACTTTGATAAAGGTTGAATTGTAGCGTACCGGGATTGCGGTTTATCTTATCGCAGTATTGCTGCTCACGTCGGTCGAGATCCAATGACTGTTAGCAGAATATGGAATCGATGGTTTCAGGACGGTAATACGGAACGCCATGCGGGATCTCAACGGCCACCTATCACTAGCAGCCGAGAAGACAGGCATATTATCCGCATAACCGTAATGGATCGTGCAACCACGTCACTAGCCGTGAGTCAAGAAACGGGGTCGTTTGGAAGACAACAAGTGTCCGCACGAACAGTTCGACAACGTTTGCAGCAGCATGGACTCTCAGCTCGGAGACCATGGCTGCGGCTTCCCTTAACGCTGCGTCATAGACAAGAGCGCCTCCAATGGTGCGATCAACGACGAACCTGGGCGCACGAATGGCGAGACGTCATCTTTTCAGATTAATCCAGGTTCTGTGTACAGCATCATGATGGTCGCATCCGTGTTTGGCGGCATCGTGGTGAACGCACACTGGCAGCATGCATTCGTCATCGTTATACTGGCCCATCACCTGGCGTGATGGTATGGGGTGCCATTGGATACACGTCTTGGTCACCTCTTGTTCGCATTGACGGTGCTTTGAACAGTGCACGTTACATTTCTGGTGTGTTATGACCCGTGGCTCTACCCTTTATTCGAGCCCTGCGAAACCCTACTTTTCAGCAGGATAATGCCCGACCGCATGCTGCCAGTATTGTACGGACCTTCCTTGATACGGAACATGTTCTGCTATTGCCCTGGTCAGCACGTTCTCCAGATCTTTCACCAATAGAAAACGCCTGGTCAATGATTGCCGAGCGACTGGCTCGTCACCAAACGCCAGTCACTACGGTTGATGAACTGTGGTATCATGTTGAAGCTGCATGGGCATCTGTACCTGTACATGCAATCTAATCTGTGTTTGACTCAATGCCCAGGCGTATAACTGCTGTTATTACTGCCAGAGGTGGTTGTTCTGGGTACTGATTTCTCAGGATCTATCCAGCCAAATTTTTTCAAAATTTAATCACTTGTAATTCCTAGTATAATATATTTGTCCAATAAATATCATTTTGTTATCTGCATTTTTTCCTGGTGTAGCAATTTTAATGGCCAGTAGTGTATTTCAAATGCATTTTCTCTTAAGTAGAAATGGTAAGTTATTGAAAGCTCAAGAGATATATTTCGCTGCATTACTTTATTTTAGTAAAGTCAGTTTTACGAGAACTGTTGATGTGTTATTTGAGTTCGGCTAATTTTGGAAAATGAGACAGATGCAAATTAAATTTAATGAATAATCCAGTAAAATGCCTGTTGTAAAAATTATGGTAATAATAATATGCAGATTCCATATTTTTCTTATTACTTAAATAAATATCACTTTTTTAAAATTAAAAAAAAATTGCTAATTTCTGTTAAAATTTTTAAACAATTTGCTAAAAACTATTTTAAAATCACTTAGCATAAAATAGAATACATGTTTCTGTTACATTGATTAAAATACAGTAATGGAATAAAAATGGAAACAATCAGGGCAGAATAATTTCTAGCAAGAAGATAAAATCATCTTTTTAATGCTTCAAGAGAAAATTATCACTATAATTAAAAAGAAACTTCGTAAGCTCTTTGATGCAACAAACTTAGATTTGTGGGACATAAATGAAGACATGGCGACAAAATACGCGTTATTTTTATAATATATTTTTAATTGCAAATTTTTTTTTCAATCAATGTAAAATTGCGAACATTATTTTATAGCAGAATAGGTATTTAAAGGAGGATGAGAACTTGGGTATGACGAGTTTGGAATATTAACGAGTTTGGGCCTCACTTTCACATCTATGATTATATGTATAATTGAATGAGTAAAGAATGAAAGTTGTATGAGTACACCCAAGAAAACAATAAAAATTTATGATTTTTAAAACAAACTTAATTTCTATTTTCCATGTGCTATGTAAAAATGTAATGAATATCTGATTGTATTAAACAGTTTATTAAGAAATATTAAACTTATTAAAGTTATATTTGTCTTGCGAAATGTAAACTTTTTAAAATTACTAGTACATTAAATCAATAACTTAATTAATTTTATCAGCATAAATTGCCTCAAAGTTACCTTCAGAGATGAGAATTATTTTAATGCAATTTAACTATTTTGTTTTTGTTTTAGATTTAACAGAAGAACCTCCTATTCCTCAACCTAAAGTTCCAAAAACAAAAGTTGTACCACCAGAAAAAGATGGAACTGGAGTGAATGAATATATATACTTTGTATCTACTGACGGTATTAGCGTTAGCTAATTAGTCTTTTAAAAAGCTATGTACTAAATTTTCATTCTTTGTTGGTAAAATTATATATGTTGTGAATAAATTGAAAGCATAGATGCCGTATAATCCAGGATTCTAAATTCTGAATTTTTTGGCGATGAAGAAATGTTGCCAAGATGACGTATACAATACGTCATCTTGGCAACATTTCTTCATCGCCAAAAAATTCAGAACGTGAGCAATAACGTAGATACTAGGGTTGTCTCTCTCTCTCTCTCTCATCTCTCTCTCAAAATAGAATTTTCTGCACAATTTTTATAAGTCTCTCTATATATAGGACGTTATAAAAACCAGGTTGCTAAATAAATAAGAAAAAATCCACCAAAAAACTTAGAATTTGGTATCCTGAATTATACGGCATCTGTGCCAGATTGAATGTATAATCCGGTACATAGTTTACATAAAAATTTCTTTTTTAAGTGGCGTTTTGTTGCAGAAATAACAATTAAGGCATTTTGTAACTTCTCATCGCAAAAAGTAGGAATTTATCATAATTTTAAGTAATTCACATTAACGCAAAAGCTAAAATTAATTTTAAAGAAAAAAAAACATGAAATGATAAATACTTTTTAATGTATATTATTTTATTTCATCTGATCCAGGAGCTTGTTGCATCTTCTCAAGCTACTGATCATACCTTATTTCATAAGCGGTAATTTTCTCAACAGAATATTCACATGAATTTTATAAAAAATAATAAAATAAGCAAATACATTTCAGGGTATTTTTTTTATTATACTAGCATGATAACTTTCCTCATCACCATTTTACTCATTTTAGAAAAAAGAAAGCTAATCAATAATCATACTTTTCTTTACTTTCGCGATAAATCTATAAAAAAAATTGTGCTTTGAAAGTTAACTAAGAGTAAATATAATGTTTTTAATGTCATCAAATCTTTGTTTCCCTCTCAATGCTGACACAGTTATTAAGTATACGTAAATAAATATTGAAATAATATACATCAAAATAAGTATTTTTTAACACAATATTTTATGTATTTTAAGTAATCTGGAATTCAACATTAATTGTAGTAAAAAACTCTTATAATTTAGGTTTTCCAAGAATTCGCAAGAATGTTTTAAATTTGAAATGACTTAATGTGAATCTTTGATTGCGTGGTTTATTTCTTGAAATCCAAAATAATCTGAAAATTTTTATTATTGCCCAAGTCGCTAAAAATTCATAAGATAATAATAGATTCTTTACTGTTTATTATAAATTATGTAGACATATCAATCTACCAAAAAATCTTATATCTAAGCGAATGAAAAATGCTTCTTTTTCTTAAATAAATTTGAATAATAAATATGCTTCATAACAACAATTATTTAAATCCTTTTTTGAAAGAAAAAAAAAAAAAAAAAAAAGAAAATTTTTTTACATGCTGAGAAAAGATTTTTTTCATATAATCGAAAAGCTTTTTTTTTTTTTTTTTTATTTTAGCGTTTAAGCTGTCAAAAATATACCAATTAACATTTAATGAAATTAAATTATAAACAAATAAATTATTCCTAAATTATATGAATTTACAGAATTTTATTATTTATAGTTGCTGGTCAATGGAAATGTCTTCCATTTCTACATCCGTATCACATCACAGAAGCTAAATATATAAAAAGATTATTCACTGGAGACTTAGAATCAGAAGTAATTCATATAAATGACAAATAAAAGCAAAAATATTTAAGTTCATCGGTTAAGTAAAATTTAATAACTATAATCAATATGACCCGTTAAATTTAATATTTAGTTATATTATAATATGAAAATTATAATATTACAAATTTTATTTTAGTTCATTATTACTCCAAAAGCTGAAATTTTTATTTTCTTTAAGATCTTTTTTATTTTCTTGAAAAATTTAATATTAGAAATTATTGTTAGTACTAGAAATTTAGTATTACTCGGTTAATTTTGTATTTTAGCTTAAATTTATGCATTTAAATTTAAAATTTTTGTTCCATCTTAATTTGTGTACACATTTTATAATTTACCAATTAGATTCTATTTCATACTGTGAATTACATTTTTTAATTCTTTTGCTAAATAATAAATTCGTTTTAAATATACCCATTTCACATAATTGTTTCAAATGTACGTAAAATCTTGTTATAAAATCATTACCAAATTCTATGAGAACCTATTGATTTCTGATATAGAATTATTATATTGATTTATGTATCAAAGAACTTTTATGGAAAATTTAAAAACTCTAAGAGTCCCATTTAGTCAGTTCAAAATCATTCATTGAATTTTTGAACTTTGAATTTAATCAATTTTGAACTGAATCTAACTAAGTTTGAACTTTGAATTTAATCATTCATTGTTCAGAAATGAAGTTCTGTGTGTGATTTGTATATTCAACTTGTGTGTTGTGTTCATGATTTTTTTTATAATTTACCTGCTTTTTTCATTTAAGTATTTCCATGCAGACATTTATCAAAGACATAAATTATTTTGATTTTTACAACGCATACTAGACTGTATAATTTCTGAACGCTGTTGTAAGGCATTTAAATATCTAAAACGGCATTGCCATCCAGAAAAATCTTTTCATAGTGTTAGTCTTAAAATTATTTGGTTTGAAGTTTGTTTGATGATTGTTTTGCACTTTCACTGGAATCGATGTTAACCCAGTTTTGTTAAAACTGCACTGAATTTTGCTGGATACCAACAGGGGTGTCACTCGTCTAAATGGCTAAGTTCACATTTGGACTTTAGTGCTTGATCAGCAGTTTGGGAAAACTTTCTCCAAATAGCTGACCTAACATTGAAGTGAGATCCTATTGCCTTTTAAAATTTATATTTCACATGGAAATTTATATGCGTTATGAAGATTGAAAATTCCAACTTCTATGAAGCAGGTCTTTTTAATGAAAGGTTAGTGGGTTTATTTGTTTCTCAACGATCATTTTTTTACACGAGGGCTAGTTATACCGAGGTCTATACTTTAAAATCGATTCCGAAAAACTTGAACATACAAACCTAAGATGGAATTTGAACAAATGTATTGTTGAACCGAAGGCCAGAGAGATAATCAATCTTCTACCAGCTCCGCTTAATAATGAACGATATATAAGTACAGCAAAAATAGTTTTTCCCAGCATACTTTTACAAATACTATATACACCTATACGAATAAAGACGTGGTAAGAATGCCTTTCCTTCTAAGCCCTCTACAGTTTGGAAATTTTTATGTGATGAGCGGCAGCTTGCGTAATGACATTGTTCATTCAAGTTTTGATGATGCTACTGATCGTGTACTCATTGTATATCACATAGCTGCCAACTCTACTGAGGTTATCGGGAAACTCCTGATTTTTCATCGTTTCTCTCGATTTTCCGATAATGTATGAAAATCACCTGATTTTTGGCAGTTTCAAACTTAAAAACAGCCGAAATTTTGTCGGAAAAAAGTCTTTTGATTTGCTTTAGAAATTTAAACAGTCAACAGATGACGCATTAATATAACGATAATATATATATATATATATATATATATATATATATATATATATATTTGAATGTGTTCCTTTGAGTTCCGAACCCCATCTATCCGCTGTGGCAAAATGACTAAGGGGTGCCAAGAACTCCATTCAGTTGGCAGTCATTTAATTAACATTCAGAGCAGACACCAGGTGCCTGTTACATAAACAGTTCATACACATACACACACACACACACACACACACACACACACACACACACACACACACACACACACACACAATTAAGAGGAATATTACTAGCTATTAGTAATTTAATTAAAATAATATTTACGTCATATGAAGTATTTGTTTCTGAATTAATTAGTTTGTCACTAAATTTTATGTTTTTATGTAATTTTATAAGTTAATATTTATAAATTGCACTAGAGTAGTAAAAGTTGCCCTGTAAAATAAATATTGGGACATAAACGTTGATGTTAATTTTTTACATGCAATATATTCTTTTATTTTTCATAGTTCCCTTATGAGGTTGATGAATATTTTAATAAAATATTCATCAACATCATAAAGGAGATTAACACAAAATATGTTTAGCATGAATCATTCCCAGAATGTATAATCTAAAGAGTAAAATTGTCTTTTTGTGGTACTACCATTTTAAACATTCTGTTTCAAGTAAAAATGTCATTAGTAGTGTCTCCTGATTTTTTCCTTCAAAATCAGTGGAATCTTCTGTTTTTTTTTTTTTTTTTCTTTCAAGGTTGGCAGGTATGATATCATTACAAGTGCAAGAACTGTGAAGCTCTAACAATACTCTTAAAAGTTTGGTTTGTTAAATGTGATTGATGTATTCACCTTTTCAGGCTGGTAATTCTATACTAGATATTCAATTATCGTCGTTGTTTTCCATTCCCTTTAAAACAATAGAGCTAATATGATAGAAGTTAGCAGTTTAAAGCGAATTTCAAACCATTACAAACTTCCACACTTAGGTTGGAGTCAAATTCGTAAACTGCGTTCATTTGAAGGCCACAGTTCCAACCATTCAGCTTCCAGCTTGTTTCTGTGCGTCACTGTATAAAAATAAGTATCTTTTAGGTATAATTAGAAATTTCTCCTATCGTGAATATCCATCGAGTCTTGAAAAAAATTTTCCAACTCAATATGGGTATCTCCTTTTGAGTTCCTTGAAGTATATTCTATCTCTCTTCAATGTTTGTAAAGCTGGTACCAGAAGTTCATACACCTGGTATTTGATTTGAAGTCAACACAGTGATTGATTTTAGTTTCCGCAATATCTCTTATAATTCATTAACATCAATGCAATTCCATATTTCCAAATGTTCTCAGATATTAATATCATAACTAATTTAAAAAAGTACGTGTAGAAGAATTTTAGAAACGTTTTTGTGGTAAAATATTACACATTATTGTTAATAAAAAGCATTTTGCGTAATATATTTTATTAATAAAATATTGTATAATATGCTGTATTAATAAAATTATTGTATAATAGCTTCAATAAATAAATTTTTTTCTTGATTTTTATAGATAAGAGGAGGAGTTCCTTACCCAGGAAAAGAAGCTCACTATTTAAGAGCGCAAATTGCGAGAATTTCAGCTGCAACCGCGATAGCTCCAAAGGATTACTACATCTTAAAAGGTAAGTAAATTACAGTTTTTAATTAAACTCATTAATCTAAATATAAATTTATGTATGCCTAAACGTCTAGAACTTATCAATGTGTTTTGCTCGACATAATACCAATATTTATGTTATGTATTTTGAACAATAATATTAAAACTTTATGTTAACAATACTTGAGAAAGTGAAACTTACGAGCATATAGACACCTACTCTATTATACTAATATCAATAACTGACAACGAATCTGTTGCTTTTAATATATCATCGTGTATAATAGATTTTAAACTATATGTTCTGTGTTGTCATACCGTGCTTCCTGGTTACAGAGTGAGTTTGGCGTGAAGCGCCCCCTACATATCATTTGAATTGTATTAAGAGAAAAATCTTCCAAGCTGTGTGAAAAAGATATGTATGTTTTAGTTAGAGTAAAAATGGGTTTTTTTTTTTTTTTTTTTTTTTTTTTTTTTTGTGATTTGAGTAAATAAATTTATATGGAGAAATTGAACTAGAATGATTATATGAGTGTGTTATAAATTTAAATAACCTAAGCTAACGATGAGTCAGTATAAAAAATGGATGTTTCTTTCGTTTTATTTGAGATCATGGCTACATCTCTTTACTACAATTCTCATTGGTTTTAAATACCCATGATGTCAGATAACGTTTCATCTACGTCACACATAATTAATTACGATATCGTATTGAGACAGCGTCATAAATCCGACTTGTCAACGAAATTGTTGCCTGCCCTCAAATCACATTTAATTACGTTTATAATCTGAAAATTTTCCGCATTGTTTTTTAAGAATTTTTTTTAATTATTCGATCTAAAATGCATTTTTAATGATATCAACATTCAAATTTCATCAAGAAAACGATTCATTCAGTTTCAAGAAAACGAACCTTTGGAAAAATACATTCTGTATTACAAGTGAATTTCTATAACCATTTAAAAGATTTTCATTCTTTCTTATGCAAATCTTGCTAGCATTTTGGTATGTAACTCGAATGAAGTTGAAGGAATTGGGACATACTAAAGAAAGATTATTTTGAAGTCAAGACATTTTTTTCCAATGACAGATTGTAGATAGTTACAACTGCAACAGAGTCTATTAATCTGTTGTTCCCTGATACCAAGGAACCGGCCTGACAAAGCGACCTCTTTGCCGCCGAGGCGTTACTCCGGTTGCAACACAGGGGGTGGGCCACCATCGCCCCCTCACACATGCCATATGGACCCCTTTATAGGGTAGGCATCATTCATACTTCATTCACACACACAAGGAAAGGACAAAGACAGGATAGAAAGAGAGAAAGTACATCCATGCCTGAACCGGGATTCGAACCCAGCACCTCCCTATCCGTAGTCAGGCTCGCTGATCACTAGACAAGTTGACCGGCAAGCAAAGACATTACTAGTACAAAAAATGTCAACTTCAACCTTTAAAATTCTTCATGTGTATTGACCGTTTCCATTACATCCGTTAAAAGTAATTATGAAGATTTAGGAAAGTTTTTAGTATAATTTCTTCCATCACGGCGAAATATTTTTGAGAAGAAATCATCTCAGCAAGATAAGATGTATGCTCTGCATGACATATAAGTCATTAAAACGACATATTGACCCATATGACATACAATAATATATAAGTCACTATTGTTTGGTGACATTAAACTGAAGAGTTAGTGTAATATTAAGTACATACAAGCAGAAATAAGAGTTTAATAAGGCATAGAGACTCAAGAATCACAAGAGGTTTCGTTACACATAGGATTATTCGATCACATGATTTTTTTTTATTGAAAGACTGTTGGAAAGTTATGTTTTAAAACAAAAATATTTAATCAGACTTTAAATACACTTCAACTTTAATTCTAAACTTTGTTAGAATTAATAATTTTCTTTCTGGTTAACTTCCTATATTTATTTTGTTTATTAATTTTGAATCTATACATATTTTAAATAAGCAGAACTTTATGTGTAACAATTCATAAAAGATACGGTTCATTTTCTAATTCCAAAGTCTACTATAGAATCTAAAGTTTCCTATTTTCCTTCAATGGTTGATGCACAGTGAATCTTTGTTGTTATTAAATCTGAATAAAAGTTTCATTAATTGTAATTGTTGATTTTTTTTTACTAATTACGCATCACTAAGCATCTTTGTTCTTTTCGTTGTTAGAGAATACAAAGCAAGCAAATATTACTTTAATTAAAAATATTAAGTATTAGCATTCTGAAACATATTTTTTATTCAAATTTTGTATAGTTTGTCACAATAAGTTTTCAGTCATCAGACTTCAACATTTTAATTTCAGTTATTTCATAAAATAAAATAAAATTTACTTTTTATTGAATTTTTTTACTTTATATATTTATTAGAATCAATGCTCTTGATCTACTCTTTTAGTTGGAGTTAAAATCTGGGAATTAATAACTGGTCATAATAATACATCCATGGATAAGTATTTGGCGCATTCATAACACAGCTTTTAATAACAAATTCTGTAATAAGCAATGTTATCTCTTAAGTTATCTATTAAAAAATCAGCATATCAATATTTTACTTCATAAACAATATAGAGAACAATATTGATAATACTATTGTATAACCTTTTCAATTTAGAATAAACTTTCTTGTGCAAACTACTTGAAGATTGCAAAGTAATATATTTTGTAACCTGTTTCGCTTCAGACAAGCATTTAAATTTTATAACCAATGGAAACATACATTTAAATACTTACTTTTTTTAATTGCCTGAAAACAAGTACGCTATCACGTATTTTAATGCAATCACGTACTTTGAAGGAGATGAAGAAGAAGAAGAGGAGGGAAAAGAAGTAGGAGGAGGGCAACCTTTTATAAAAAACGAAGAATACCAAACAAAATCAGCGAAAGAATTATTTGCAGAAGGCTTAGCAGGCTGGGTTCACTGCAAAAGAGCAATTTTGGGTCAAGTAAGTAAATCTGAATAAGTCTGCTAAACAGATGAGTTCTCTTACAAGATAATTCCTAGTTAGATTGCTTTCTTCTACAATATATAAAACAATAGAGGAGTTGCTAAATATGTTTTAACAAATTACGTTAATAATTTGTGATCAGAGAGAGTTTTTTACACTTAAGCATATTTAATCGTTTGTGTTGGGAATATATTAGAAAATACGTAGAAATAAACTGTAAAATAAAAAAATGAAAAAAAAAATTTTTTTAAAAATAATAATTGCAATGCATAATACTTTTTATTCATCAAAGAAAAGAGAATTTTTATAAATTCTTATTCAACTATAAATTATTTTAAATATATTACCAAATTTAAGTAAGCATTTGGAATACAATGATTTAATAAAAAAATCGTTATTGTTCAACCATTTTCTTATTTCTAAATGATTATGTAGTATACACACGAAAAATTTGTTAAGAAAGCGATAAATTAGGTTATATATATGAATATACTTTTAGGAGAATTCAAATTTACTCAAATAATACAAACACAAGTATAATAATTAATTAAAATATTATAATTTAAATTAATTTTATCTCATTAATATCCTATTTTATAAATAATAAAATAACGAAATAAGCAAAAGAAAAGAATTTATTTTGATATAATTATTTTAACGACTAGTAAAATATTTATAGGAATAGAAGCAGTAGAATAATTTTTTGAATAAAAAATCTTATTTTGATTAGTATGAATAACTTTCTAACTAAACGTATAAGTCAATACACAACCAAACTTTTTTGAACAACTTTTAATCTAATTCTTCAATTTTTATTACTTATTTTTTGCTTTGACTATGTAAATGCATTGCTTATACATTATTTGTAAAATGGTTGCTAGTAGATTTTTAACCATCGAAATTTTAAACATTCCCGAAACGATTTTTATTCTTTATCACACTAATGACAACAGATTCAGGTATTTACGTAGAAAATAAAGTAAGACAAGCATATATATTTTCAAAAATTAACAGAATAGTTACGACGTAGTTATGTGACCATTTTGCATCATCTAAAATATTTAACTTTTAAACACTGACAAAAACTAAGAATAAGAGAATAATTCATTAATAAAGTGGTTAAAAGAATATGATCCGATAACCACAAATAATAAATGCCTAATATGCGATACTGCTTGTACAATCCATCTTTGTCGAGTACAAGAACTTAAGACTTGAAGTCATTCAATAAAAATTTCAAAGAAAAATATAGTTTAATAAATCAATTTATTTTAATAATTATTGTCTTGTACAAAACATTTGTTTATTAAAAAATGTTTTATAGGGTGTAATTAAAAAAAAAATTCATCCATTCGTTTTTGATAATTTTATAAGTTTGAATGAAAGAGTAGATTAAAAAGAATTTTTCTTTCGCAATGGTAATAAGTCTTTCAATTTCTGATTTTCATTAAATGCATCAATACAAAACGAATATCTTCTTCTCGTTTACAAGTAATACTAAATTAAACTATCAAAGCTTCACATATAATCTCAAGTCCGCAACACTTTTCAGAAGATCTTTTGGGCCAAGGAGGCCTGGTTGGCTAGGGCATTGTTCTCATTATCGAAAGGTAGTGACTTCGAATCACGGCTTAACCGAAAATCCGTCGTGTTCGCTAAAAGCGGCTGGGCCATGTTAAAATTGGGCGTGCTCTCAATGTCCTCCAAGGGAAATGATACCTCTAGGGGTAGCAGGCCAAGTATTGGGGGTCTTTTGTTTGGTCCCTGCCTCAAAATCACGAAGATTCCACCCGGCTGCTTCTATTTAACTGGTACAGCCCAAATCAGGGCTAAGCACTGGGAAGTGTGCTGGTGAAACCAGAGCACTTTTCAGAACAGTAACGAAATAAATCTGCATGAAAAAAGAAGAAATATCTGCATTTTCCCGTTGGTTTAAAATTTATAATTAAATACGTATTTTTCAACGTAAGTTTATGAAAAAAGCTGAGAGAAAAAAAAATTTCACAAATAAATCAAATCGAATGTGACATTTTTTACTAATCTTTGCTTTTTTGCAATTAGTTCTTAATACCTCGAAGTCGCCAAGGGTGAGGCGAAATTAGATTAGCTGGAATTTGGGATAAAATGCATACATTTTTGCATCATGAAACATTAAAACACTGAATATTAAATTATGTAAAAAAATATTTAGCATCATTTATTTAAATAGAAAATTCAGGAATAATGATACGAATACAGTAACACATAAAATAGCTTTATTAGTATATTGAAGATAAGAAAATGAATAAATGTTAAGATAGATTTTTTAACATACATAAATCTTTTAATACGGAGTCATTAATTTTATATATATCATCAAATACCTATGACCCATTTCTCATTTTTTAATTAAAAGAAGAATAATTGATGTTGCATTATTAGAAACAATGTAGATTTTCATACCATTAGTCTGCGAAATTAAAACCCTTTCTTGGATTTCTAAAGATTTTGTGCAAATGGGGTGATTAACAAAGAATATTTTCTCAAATATTTTAAAATTATATATATATATATATATATATATATATATATATATATATATATATATACTTTTAGTTAAGTAATGTGAGTCAACAATCTTTAAGGGTAGTTTCGAACGATAAAACTGAAATCTCCCCTTAAATTACAGAACATTGCTTTGGAACTGCACTTAAACATCAAGATAAGCATAGATTCTGAATAAAGGAAAGCGAGATATTCAGAATAGGCTATTTTATTATACATACATTTAGCTTGTTTTCTGAATTCCATTAAAGCTGTGAAAAATATTCAATCTCAAAAAAAAAAGTAGTTATACAGCATTATACATACTTTTTATCTGTGAAAAATAATATTTATCAGAATTAGAGAAAGAAATTAAACTTGTAACAGAGCAACGCCCTCTAATGGTCAAAAATGAACTGAGAGAACTGGGTGAGCTCTAACCCTGGAGACAGCTGCTGAACGAGTATGATTGTCAGAGTTTTTTTGTTTTAATGTTCTTACGTTTTCGTTTTTGTGTTATGTGTGACTTCTCTGTGTTGCACATAGATGTTAAATAAATATAGAAATAAGCTAGCCGTGTGTAAAATAATTCTTCACATCTTATGACACAGAAAATTTGACGGCCAAAACGTGCAACCGAATTCGAAACGATAAGTATACATTTGTTGTGATTTACATTTTGTTAAATCGTCAGAATTGATGAGTTTACCCAAAATCATACAATCTAAATTCATATTGTTTAATCAAACAATCATATATCAATTAATTTTGGCTTATCCAAGCTTTAAAAAAAATTATTTCGAGCACCAGATCCGCTTACATGTTTCTTTGTTATTCATTTCTATTTTATGATTATTTTGTTTCTGTTTTGTATCAATGTGGTGCCTTTCGAAGGAAGGAAGGAAGGAAGGGTTCCCTTTCTTTCTCGTTACTAAATAAGTCTTGAAAGAGAATCTTATTTCTCTTTGAATGTATATTTTATTTTATAGAAAATAAGTATAAGATTTATTAAAATTGAAACTTATTCAATAAATAAAGTCATATGTGTCCATTATATGATATATAACATTGTTTGCATTAAATATTTAAACAAATGTTGCAAACATTTGTTTAATTATTTAATTGCATTTAAATGATTTTAGGAATAACGAAAGAGAATTTTATCAATTTTATAAATATGTAATCATTCATACATGTTCTGTTTTAAATCAAAAACAAAAGTATTGAGTTATTAGAGCAAAATATTGCCGAATGTTATTTAAATGAAAGTTATTTGAAAATTTATTTTCGATTCTTGTATTGATCCTATTGCTGTAGAAAATATGTATTTTTGTATACTTGTTACATTATCTAATGATTCATATTTTTGAGAATGAATATCTGTCATAATAAAATAATCTATTACTGCATATATAATTTATGTTTGTGGTCTATGGAAATAATTAGATAATCTATTTGAAAGAATTTATGAATATTCTTAATTATTTTTGAACACTGATAAGAAAACATTAAATAGTCTATGGATAATTGTTTTAATTAAGTATTTCTGAAATTAACTGTAAGTGTGTATTGTTTTCTATACATTCAAAAATTGTTTTGAAATTTAAATGATACTTTATATGTATATATAATTCACAAAGTTATTCTCGTATTAAATAGTAGGTAGAGAGTGATGATTTTACAGTGTTTGTTATATATTTTTAGTAATTGTACTGACTAGTTTCTAGTATTATTTTAATTGTTTACTATAAAAGTATTACTTATGTAATACTTTTGTAGTAAACTTCAGTTATTCCAATAATTGAAATACATTATCTTCTTTTAAATTGATTATACTGAAGTGTTTGATTTGATGTTTCTGGTATTTGAATAATTTTATGTTTAAGATTTTTTTTTGTATCATTTGATTTTCTATATATTTAGATCTTAGTTAAGGTATTAAATTTAAGACTTTTTGAACTTTAAAAATTCTGCTATATAATTCCCTAATATTGAAAGACTTTGGTAAAAATGGCATTTCTTGCCAAATCTAGAAAACAAGACCTCCGAACTCTTGCAACAGAGCTTGGTTTGGCTCTGTCTGATGAGATGAAAATAATCAACCTTAGAGAACTTATGACTAAAAGTGATAATTATGATGAAGAACTTGTGAAAAATATGCTTAGTGTTATAATAGAAGATCGCTTAGAAGCTGAAAAAGTAGCAGAATTTGAGAGATTAACAAAAGAAAAGGAAATTGAAAGACAAAGAGAGCGTAAGTTACAAGTTGAAGAACAATTGCGCTTAGAAAATGAGCGTGGTTATGAATTGGAAAAGCTTAGGCTTCAGCTCGGAGCTCAAAAGGCATCTACCTCCATTGTAGGCTCTTCTGATTCTGAATGTCCGAAATTCGAACTTAATCGTATCATTCCTAAATTTAATCCGAAAGAAGATGAAATTGGACTATTTTTGATTATATTCGAGAGACAGTTAAAATTTATGAATCTTCCCGAGTCTTCTTGGATACCGGATTTAATTGGCTCCTTGCCAGCTGAAATAGCACAACTGCTTGCTAGAGAAAATGAGCAAGATGCACAAAATTACCTAAAGGTGAAGGAAATGCTTCTTAAAAGATTTAGGGTTACTTCTGATAAGTTTCGATAATTATTCTCTCAACACATGAAAAATTCTGATACAACATGGTGAGATTTTTACTTTGAATTAGTTTCTTATTTTGAGGGATGAATAAAAGAAATGAATATTACAACTTTTGATCAACTCAAAAGCTTGATAATTGTTGATCAAATTAAGAAAAGAACTCCACCAGAAGTCAAAGATCATTTTCTTGACTCTTGGGCAAACTGGATTAATCCCCTAGATATAGCTGAAAACTGGATGCTTATGAGAATGTCCGGCAAAGAGCAAAGAAGCAATTGAACCAGTCTCAAAGGAAAACATATTCAAGAGATGAAAACAGTAAAACTATCCCAGATAGAAAATTTCGTCCTGTGGTTAATGCTCCAGAAAATGCTCAAAATCGATATTCAAAAGTTGCAATAACTCGTTCCTCTACTTCTATATTGGATGGAAGATCATCTATCCACTGTTTCGGTTGTGGAACGCCTGGAGTAATGAGATCAAAATGTCATATTTGCACAGGTTCTAAACATGAAGTTACAACTGTTAATTGCACATGAACTTATTCACTAATAATATAAATACGGATCTGCCGAGTATGATTGTTTTTGAATTGTTTGGTAAGAAGATTGCAGTTTGTGCAGATACTGGTGCTTCACATTCTATTGCAGGAGAAAAGTTATACAACTTTTTACGAGATAATGTAGTTGCTTTTGAAAACAAGAAAATTTCACTCACTCTAGATGAGAAAAAATTTCAGTCCATGGTTGCCCTTAAAACTATGGTAAATCTGTGAATAGAAGCTAAAAGTTTGTCAACAGAACTTCTCGTTCTACCTGAAGCCAAGGATAACAGCACACCCTTAGGAAGAGATTTTCTCCACCCAGCTGGTATTGTTCTGGATGTTCAAAACGGGACCTGGCATTTTTGCGAAAATCCGCAGAGACAGTATTTGTTCTACGTAAAACCTATTAATGCAAGAAAAGCATTAAGCGTTTCTAAAACTTCAATGGTGCCTGAAACTACAACTGTAGCTCACTGGGGAAGTGATGAAGGGAGACATTTAACAGAGATGCAAAGAGGCAAACTAAACTGCTTGCTTCAAAGTTACAAGCATTGCTTTGAATCAGGGGGAGAGCCCACTACTTTCATTAAACACAGAATAGAGGCATTAGACCCTAATCCTGCATCTGTTCCACAATATCATATGTCTCCAGCCAAGAAAGAAATACTTAAAGAACAAATTGATGAACTGTTAGCAAAGAATATAATCGAACCATGTGAATCAGCTTATTCTGCTCCTGTTGTACTAGTGGAAAAGCCCAATGCGAAAATCAGATTATGTGTAGATTACAGAGATCTCAATGCTGTTACGAAACCTGACACTTGCCCATTACCTCGAATGGACGATCTCTTGAACGAGGCGACACCGACATCCTATATGTCTACCATTGACTTACAATCTGGTTACCATCAGGTTCAAATAGATGAGGCAGACTTGGACAAAACTGCTTTTATTTGCCCTTTTGGTACTTATCGTGATCTACGTATGCCTTTTGGATTAAGAAACGCACCTGCCACTTTTCAACGCCTAATAGACAAATTCAGAAGTGGTCTGAAGGATGTCTTCGTACTCTCATACTTGGATGATATCATAGTCATATCAGATACATTTGACAAGCATTTGAAAGACATAAAGACTGTTTTTGAAAGACTTTCTCTATTTAAAATCCATGCAAATAGAGATAAATGCAATTTTTCCTGTGAAGGGGTTAAGTACTTAGGATTTTAGTTAACCAAAAATGGAATTGAAGCTGATCGAGAGAAAATTGCATCTATTCAAAGAATTCCTGTTCCAAATAATGTCAAAGAACTCCAATCGTTCTTACAAATCTGCTCATGGTTCAGAAGATATGTTCCGAACTTTGCGGACACAGCACGACCTTTTGGCTACCTAACCAAGAAAAAAGTCAATTGGTCGTGGAGATTCGAACAGCAAAAAGCTTTCGAAACTTTGAAAGGCACTTGACAACAGCCCCTGTGTTAAAACAACTGGATGGATCTATGCCTTTTGTAATTCGCATTGATACAAGTAACTATGCCCTTGGTGTAATCTTCTATAAGGAAATAGCCCAGAAGAACATGTTATCGAATATGCGAGTCGTTTGTTGACCCTAGCAGAACGCAACTATTCGATTACTGAGCACGAAGCTTTAGCAGTAGTCTGGACATTGGAAAAATTCCGTGGCTACATTGACCATCAAGAAGTGATTATTGCTTCTGATTATCAACCTCTTAAATGGCTTCTGAGCATAAAATCTCCTGTCGGGACGCTTAGCAAGATGGGCTTTAAAGATCCAATCATTAAACTTAAAAATAGAATATACACCTGGAAAGGCAAATGCTGTGGATGATATGTTATCAAGACCAACTTACTTTCATGATGATCCAAATTGTGAAATGTATGCAATCTCTGTCGATATGCCAACTAGGAAATCAAGTGATATTCGTAAAGAACAGTTGGCAGATCCAAATCTGAAGAAAATTATCGATTGTTTGGAAGACAATAATAAGGATGAAAACTTTGCTTACAATATCAGTCGAGGATATATTATTAACGAAGGTATTTTGTGTCGTTATTCACCTGAAACGGATTCAGAAAATTCCCAATTAGTTGTTCTCATCCAAGAGCGACAAAGAATTCTGCAAGAACATCATGATGCTCCTACAGCTGGTCATTATAGCGTACTACAATAAGATTCCTTCCAAATATTATTTCCCAGGCATGAGGAAGTACATCTCTGATTATGCCAAAACATGCGCAGAATATAATCGGTATAAACCAATAAACCAGAAACTTGCTGGTCTGCTTAGAACACCTACTTATGCACAAAGATTCAAAACTCTTGCTATTGATCTCTTTGGTCCTCTCCCAGAAACCCCAACAGGAAAGAAATGGATATTTATTGTGGAAGACACGAGTACCAAATGTGTTGAGTTATTTGCTCTTAATGAAGCCACAGTGTCAAACTGTGCCAAAACGCTACTTGAGGAAGTTTATCTACGATATGGACTTCCTCGAAGATTAATCAGTGACAACGGATCTCAATTTGTTAGTGCCGTCATGCAGCAAATTTGTCATTTGTTAGATAATCAAACAGGACCTCATCCCTGTTTATCATCCTCAAGTGAATCCCTCTGAACGTAAGAACAGAGATTTGAAACCTAGATTAGCCATCTTAGTAGGCGATGCTCATGATACCTAGGAAAAACATCTTCCCATGATTCGTTTTGCCATGAATACAGCTAGATGTGACACCAATGGTCACACTGCCGCTTCCTCAATTCGGCAGAGAGCTTAGGATGACGGATGATGTTCGTCACGACATGAGATCAATTATTAATAATGACAACTTTGTCTCAGAAATAACGCCTTATTTGAAAAAGTTTGCTCGTCTGATTCCTCTAATCAAGGAGCAAGTAGAACAAAAACAGGATAGAAGAAAGGTTTACTTTGACAAAAAACAAAAAGACAGGCTTATTATAAGCCAGGTGATAAAGATTGGATTACTTTACATCAAATAAGTAATTCCAGGAACAAGAAAAGTAAAATATTTATGCCAAGACGTGAAGGTCCATACCTCACACTCACAAACAAGTCTCCTACCAAATATGATATTGCAGATCCTGCTACACCTGATCAAGTGTTAGATACATATACTAATGTGATAAGGCCATACCAACAACCTTCATCGAACAACAGAGGTCCAGTTGCTCCCTTAAGAAAACGGGTTAGACCTCTAAAAATGAGACAATCAAATCCTGGCTCATCATCGAGACGATTTCAGAGTCAGAGGGGGAGTCTATAACAGCAACGCCCTCTAATGGTCATAAACGAACTGAGAGAACCAAATGAGCTCTAACCCTAGAGACTGTTGCTGCTCTAGTATGATTGTCTGAGTTTTTTTGTTTTAATGTTCTTATGTTTTCATTTTTGTGTTGTGTGTGTGATTTCTCTGTATTACATAGATGTTAAATAAATATAGAAATAAGCTAGCCGTGTGTAAAATAATTCGTCACACCTTATGGCGCAAACTTTGATTCTACAATGCACAACTATTCTCATATATTTAACTTCATTTGCAATAGCTAAACTATGCCTACATAGAATAAAAAATAAGTGATAAAATAAATTTCGACGGTAATTAAAGGACATAATAAGTTTGGAAAATATAAATGACATTCCTCTTTTAAAACATCCAAATGCCACTTAGTTTGTCAATTAGAAACGACATATTCCCATCTGCATAAAGATCCTATTTACATTAAAAATTTCTTCAAAGATTGAAAAAATAGAATTGAGTTAGAATTATTCTCGGTAAAATGAAACAAATTAACAATCGATATTTTATTATTCTGAATTTAAAGGGTATTGTGAAAGTAAGTACACTTTAATAAGATTGAAGTATGCAGACGATATAAAAAAATCAGCACTTGTAGGAAGCTTTGCTAAATTCATGTGTGTGATTGTTTTTCTTCATACAACGCACTAAGATTCTTTTAAATTTAAATAAAATTGCAATTATTTTTTTCCCTCCAGAAAAAATTATTACTACATAGCTTAGCATTTGAAATTAAGCATTCTTTATATACTTAATCTTTCCAGATTAAATTTATTTTTAAATGGAATCGCTTACATTTTGAACGTAACATTTATAATATATGCCATAAAATATTTCTTAGTTTGCTACTGGATTTAAAAAATCTAAAACAGCGTAACAAAATACAATTTAATGCTACAAGAAGACTTACAGTTATTATTAATTTCTTACGAGAAGAAAGCAAATTTGACTTTCTCTTAAATATCTTTTTTGCATAATTTCTTGGACTTATAACAAAATTATGACTTAGTGCTGTAAGCGATTTCTGTTGTATATGGAAGTGTCATTACCTGGATCAATATTTTTTTTTAACTTTTGAGTCTTAATGACTAAATATAGTAATTTTGTTTATTTAAACTTCATTTATTACATTATTAAAAATTAAAACTGACAATAGAGTTGAAGTTTCTTCTCTCTCTCGAGCGAACTATTAGAAAAAAGCTTTGTAAAGTTACAAAAATAAAGACAAATTATGCATCCAATAATTTACAATATTCTAAGAACTTCCAGCTTAGATTTAAAATGATGAAAAAATTTAGCATATGACCAATGATTTTATTTGAAAGTTCTCATTTATATTGAAAAATAAACGTTCATGAATTTATTATGTTTGGCATTGTTATTATTATATTTTTCTAGGGTCGTTGCTTACCAGTAAAAACTGAAGAGTCTCAAGAGGATGAAGAGAAGGAAGAAGTTGATGATATTGATGAAGAGGGGACAGTGGAAGAAACTGAAATTCCTTTATTGCAAAGTTTATCTGAAGACAAAGGTACAATAATTGTTTAATACTTGAGAGGTTTTTTTTTTAAAGAAAAAAAAAATTGATGAAGGCTTGATGGGCTTACATAAAAGCTGCTAAAGACTTAGATCTAATCCTAAATTAACATTCGCAAAATATAATTTAAGATTTATTTGATGTGATTTAAGTTTAATTTGAAATCATACTAAAATTAATCAATAAATCATAAAACTAGATATTTTAATAAAAGAGGAACCTACAATTGCTGAAATGCTAACGATTTTAAGGAATGGAGGTATTTAAAAACATATTTCGTTAATTTTAAATTAGTAGTTTTTACTATAATTTTAAAACTTCTATTTTGCAGTTGCACCAGTATGCTTCCCAGCACCTTGTCCTTAGTTGGGCTGTACCAGTTAGAGAGAAGCAACCGCGTGGGAATCTTTGTAATTTATAACCAGAGACCAAAAGATGGCTCCTCAATACTCGACATGTAACCCCCAAAATTATTATTTCACTTATAGGACATGGCCCAAACACCTTTAATGAGCATGACCGATCTATGGTCAAATCGAGGTTCGAATTCACTATCTTCTGATAATGAGTGCGATGTCCAAATCAATATGACCACCGCAGCCTCAATTTTTTAATATTGCCACAAAATATTGTTTTTATTTGAGTTTCATGTTTTTTACGCAATCCCATTGAGTCGGAAGAAATGAAAACCAGATATTGGTGAGTTATCAAATTAAGCACACCCACACACACACATAATCTTTGAAAAGTATACACACAAATAACTTCATACTTTGTTTATGTTCTTTATTATATTAAGTATATATATAAGTATATATATAAGTATAAGTATATAAGTATTATATTAAAATTAAGCGCTCTCTTTATTAAATGTATATCGTTCCTTTTTGATTCCAATAATATTTAAATAGTTAGTATGTTATAATATAGACCTTTCTTTTTAATTCCAATAATTATAAAATTTCAAAAATTCAAGAGCATTATGAATTTAAAAGCTTACATCTGATAGAATAAAAATGCATGGAGTATTAGATTCATTACTAAGCAACCGTATTTGTACGTTGTTTCAAACTAATAGATATTGATGGAACATAAACAAATATGCTTGAAATGATCCAGGCTGTTCTTTCAAGTGACATTCACTTTGAAAAGTTAAGTAAATGTCAATTTTTGGAAACCGCTCTGAAATAAAGGCGATGAGATTCTTCGTAGGGGTAGATGGAAATATACAAGCAAGTTGCTTAACAAATAATCGCGATTTCCTGCCGAGAAATATGCAAAAAGGCAGTCGTATAAAATGTACTATGAGGGTTATAGGAACATGTAAATGAGGACAAAAGTCATTAGATCTTTGGTAAGTTTTCTTCATAAGACATGTTTCTGTGGTGTTCAAAATGAATGGAAGATTCTAAGCACTGATACGATTCGGTGACATTTAAACTGAACAATGAATTATGTTTATTGTTTCATTTTTCGGTGCTGATTGCTTAATTAATTTACAATTTCGGAAATGTGGTTTCAGATCAACCATACAACTGTCTGAATATCAGTCTGGATAATCGCCTAAACATCAGGATTCTCTTCGAAGACCGACAAATTGTAAATATAGGTAAATGATATACAATATGTGTGATATATATGGTTTGCAGCAAACATTGGTTTGATCTCTGCCACTGATGAGGGTAGAAGACTATTTACTAATAGACTATATTCTCCGGACCACGGTCTTGTGCTTCTCTATTCATCCATTCGAGAAAAAGCGATTAAAATGATCTCGTTAACATATTAAGAGGACAGACTGCGGAAAAGTTATGCTCACAGATAAAATAAGATTCCATCTTCAATCTGATTAGAGGTTAAGAGTAGCACAAGGAATACGCAATCTGCCTTAGAATGTCAATAGACATCCCATATATTTCAAGCTAAAACACTTTAGTTTGGATAGCGATTTCATTGGGCTAATGTTCCAATCTTACGATCTCACAACACAGTATTCTAAGGCATGTCTCCTTTCAAAGATCGAAAATCATCTGTCAAAACATAAGCGAGCCAACGTAAACTATTTGTGTTGTTGTTATTTGTGACACTTGGACAAGCGAAATCGCTATGCCTTGGGTATGCGAAATTAAGTCAGTAGGGTGAGTTTTTCATTTAATCAGAGTAACACAAAGGTGAAAGAACGATTTTGCTCTTCAAATCCTCCGATAGATGACACCACCAGAGGATCTAGCCCTTTAATTTTGACATTGATCAGAAGAATATAGAGTATAGTATAGAGAAATTTTCTCTATACTATTGCATCCATGGTAACTGCGAAACTATTTGTACGGATGTTATTAGCAGTGAAGGAAAATTTTCGCTACAACGCGATATTAAGCTCAGAAGTGCCTAAATACCCTATTTTGATTATAAATTTTTTATTGATGCTCGAGTAGGATTTCATCTTACATTTATGAAAATTCAATATTGTTTTACCTTTGTAAGTAATACTTTGTTATGCTTCACAAATGAGCATGTTTGTTATTTTCCAGCCTCTCCTCGCGTAATGTCCAGCTTGTCCTTTTTAAATCTTACGCCACAAAATTCAACCTCACGTAATGTCACAACCAGTTATACGTATCAATTTACCGCTCCCTGCTTAGCTATTTCAGAAATTACTCTCTTAATCATCCAACAATATCTAAAAGACAATTTTAATAAGATATATATACGTTTTAAAAATTTTATTGAGATACAATAACTTTTAATTTTAATAATACGACAATTTTAATAAGATATATAACGTTTTGTTTATCATAAAATTTATTTAGAACTGTTTAAGTTAAGTATAACGATACACATTATAGAAAATTATTATTTGATTTATGTTAATATTATTAGAAAAAAGAAAATATTTCAAATAAAATTTTATTTCATTAAAAAAAAAAAAAATCGGATTTTTTTTTTTTTTAAATGAAATTTATATATACACTCATATAATTGAAATCTTTCCCAGAAAAAATTTCCAGTTATACAGTCTGACCTTCAAGTTTCAAGACAACTTGATAAAAACTTGCTGATTGAGCGGGTAAAAAATAAAACTACAATTCGGATGTGGGATCTTCAACAAAGTTCTTCAGTAACAGAGGACATTTTTCAATAATGAATAAGTAGCTTTTTAATAGCTGATGCATTTCTGAAACCCTCTCCAAAGCGGGCATAAGAACAAACCATTGGTTTTGCTATAGCCGAACATTTGTTGATATTCCGTTTCAGTTTCGGAACTAAACTCCTTTAGAGCTTCAACTCGAATCGTATAAATATAAAAAAAATGAATGTATCTTCACAATAACGCTTTCGTAGTCTACGGGTAGCCCACCTGCAACAGATTTTATTGCATTTGTAATTACATGGGCTCCACATCCAATATCTATTAATTCTTTTTTCAGAGATGATTGTAATTTCGTTAATACATTGTTAGTTCCTCGCCAAACTGCACCTCCGAAATTGACTTTGGCATTGTCCCCACAAAATGCTACGACTTTTGCTGTCGAATTATTATCTGTCAACTCTTGGTTTAAATAATTGACAATAATGTCAGAAGTTTCACCAGGTTGGTCTTGGAAATCTAAAATTTTTACTTGCACACCTACATAAGGTTGAAAAAAACGCACTACAATATGGTATATTTCCTTGTTACCGTGGTTTGACGCATCGTTTAGTATTATCACAATTACACTTATCAAGGTCATCTTTTAATTCTTATATTGTTCTAGGGGCCAAAACATTTACTAAAATAGCTTCTGATTTTATACGAGCGCATGTACATTTGTAATCAAAACATGATTGAATAAATTTCGATGCACAATTATTAGGACGAAAACTGTGGTTTTCTTGTATCGTGTGATAAGCCCAGATGCCTTCTGCCGCGGTGATATCCAAGTCCTTCAAAGTTGGCGTGTCCGATTTCTTGAAAAAAGTTTAACAATGAAGAACTCGAAGCGGTGGCACGATCAGCATTTTTATATTTGTCAGACTTTAAATGCTCTTCAATATCACCGCCACCACTGTGAGAAACACGAAATTCTGTACGACACTTTTCATATCTGACATTTAATGGAGTATTTATTTGCTTGATGAACGGATATTTTCTTTTAATCTAATATTGAATGAACACTGGCGTTTTGACATTTTAACATGTGATTGCAAAGCAAAAAAAATTTAAACATTTACTACCCGAGCATCTAATAAAAACAAAACAAATAGCGAGAAGTTGGCAAATGAAAAGTTTGTCAAACAATAGTCAATAAGTCAACAAAACACGAACGATATGACGTCTTGGCCACTCTCGTCTATCGTTGCGTGGACGACGACGCTATCTCGCGTCTGGTTGGTGCGGGGCGTCATATCGCGGCAGCGTGCAGTGCCGCCGTCTGATACTCAGATTTTCGCGCGGTTTCTGAAATCCGGACAATTTTGCGTCCCACAGTTCATTTCAGGGAAATCGGGACTCGTAATCATAAAAAGGGACAGTCCCGTTCAAAACGGGACGTCTGGTCACGTTAAATATACACCATAAATAAATTTGCATTCTTCATGCCTAGTAAGCATTTAAATGAATATTTCAAAGGTTTCTAATTCATTGGATTGAGTGTGGATTTCCATAAGTAGAATTTCTTATAGAACAATTAATTCAGAAACTTATTTGTAGGAATAGGAAAACTTCCCCAATGGATTATGAAGATGAGTTCAAAATTAGTTCCAGAAACAGCTATCATGATAGTTCATTCTAGTTTATGGCCTGGAGCTTACACGTACTATGATGGAAAGTAAGACGTCCTTCAATGCTATTTTGTTTGCTTTATTTAAAACTAATTAAATTTATGGAATCATTATTTAGATAATGTGATATTTTTGAGCATGACTTAATCCTAATTGTAACCTCTGTTTATAACAATTTAAATTATGAACTACAACGTCTGTGTGTTTTAACATATAACATATTTCTATTTCTTCTATTTATAATAGATCATTTGGGAGCATATATTTAGGATTTGGGTACAAATATTCCCTTTTCCATTATGCTCCCGTCATGTCCATTAAACTTCAGAAAGAATTCAGTGCCACAAATCTTGTTGAGGCAGAAGATATTGAAGAACCAGAATGTGTTGAAGGACAAGAAGATAGTGTAGAACCAGATGATACTACAGAATTAGAAGACACTACAGAACCTGAAGACAAAGATGAAGGTTTGTATATCATAAATATAAATTTTTCTTCCTCTAAAACTTCATCGTATATATTGAATTGGGACAGCTTAAGACACATAATATGAATACTTTTTATTTTCGGGATAAACATAATTTGTGGCATAAGTTATATTAGTAAACTTAAAATAGTTATCTTTTTCAAGAAAATGAAATAAGCTCGTTATATATTTTTTCAATATAACTTCGTCAATCCTCGACTTAAATTTCATGACAGTCAATGACCACACAAAAAAAATATATATATTTGCCCCAAAGTAACCTGAAATGCTCCCCTTAAAATTCTTCCTTATACGATAGTTGTTTTTTTTTTCGGAAAAGTGAAAATAGTCCTTTACATTTTATATTTTATATGAAAAATATAAGGAGAAGAAGATATTTTTAGAAAATGATGTGTGCCGCGTATGTTAAGATTTGAAAGATTAGATAAATGTTGTTTTATGTGAATTTTAAGGGCCCAGTGACTAACAAATAATTTACAATTATTATGTACATTAACAGTTTAATAAGTTGATCCATATTAAAACATTTCAATCAACTTATTTACCAATTGAGATTTTTTTAATCAATAAATTTAAAGAAATTCTCAAGAATATTACATTATCTATCTGTCTATCTCTCTCTCTCTCTCTCTCTCTCTCTCTCTATATATATATATATATATATATATATATATATATATATATATATATATATATATATATATATATATATATATATATTAAGCTATACTTCTACGTAAAAGATACCAACCTGAGAAGTAATAATTCACGAATAAAGCATTATAATTGCACTGCAAAATATTCTATGCACAAGTGGATTAAAAAGCACAACCTACATGATTCATAAAAGTAATTAGAAATGTCATTCAGAAAAGATTACAGTAATATTGAAATAAAAAAACATCCAAATTATTTCGCAAAGTATTTTTGATCAAACTTTGACATAAAATGCCAAGGGCTTTTTACAGCAAAATAATCTGAAAAAATATCTCCTTTCAATTCTTTGATATCCATTTAAACCCATTACATCCTAAATGAATATCAAAATAATAATTATCAAAATAATAATGAATATCAAAATAATAATCATCTTTTACTATGGTATTTATTAAGAATTATTTTTTGTCCTTTGGAAAAAGTTTGGGAGATTACGTCTGGGCTCTTCCGTATAATTAAGCATCCAATCCACACATTCAGAATCGTAAAAATAATATTGTCAAAAGATGTAATATTCCTGAACTCATCTGCTTTGTCTCCAGATGCAGCCCAATAACGCTTATGAGATTTTCGTACATCAGGGACATGCAAGTAGTTAAACGATAGATATCTACGATTTACGATATTTCATATAGCACCAGTGTCATAAATATAAATGTGTTAATTTATGAAATTTGATATTTTGGAATATGATGTTTTGTGTAATTATATTTAAATCAAAGATCATCTAGAAGATGAATATATTATAATTTTTCAATATTATATATTTTGAATTCTGAATTATTACAATTTTCACAAACTGTAACGATACCCACTTTCCCGTTTTATTTTGCTTCTTATTTACTGTATTTCATTTAGTATTTCACACGCAAGTTAATTACATAATAATATTCATTACAATATTTTTACTCACACATTATTCCGAAAATATAATCCATTAATTTTTCAAAGGACATTTTGGAATAGATTTCATAAAGTTTTAAAAAGCAAAATCCCATTTCTACTATGCATAATTACTTTACTATTTACGTTAAGCACACACACACATACAAAAGTCACATTTTAGGATCCAGAACACAGTACAATAGCAGTGAATGAATTAAGTTGGTTTAGAGGCGAAAAATTTGGAAACTAATATTTCAATTTAAACAATTACTATCGTTGAGCAGCGACCATGGGAGTAATGGTCTGGAGAAAATATCCTCTCCTTCCAGATCAATGTCAAAATTGAGGGAATAGATCCTATGATTGTGCCATCTGTGATGGTTTCACGAACCTGTCGTTTCCAGGATCGTTCAGTAATACCAAAATATATTCTTTTTTACGACAGATTTATTTTACATTAACAAACATAACATTAATTTATAGACACAAACATAAATTTAGACGGTTCTCTTTTTACACTATTCGAAACATGTATTTTTCATTGCCTGGAAGCGGTACCTCCTCTACCACTCGTCTTTACACAACCCCACCGTTCCTCTCGTTCCGACACACTCCCACTATGCCTCTTGTGTTTCTTACATTCGCACATAACGAAATCGAAAATTCTCGTCTGTTAAAAGTGTTTGATTTTCACACCTTCCTTCCAGTTTCCATTGCTGGACCTTGTCCCGCAAAAGGAAACTACGAAGAATCCTAGAAAGTTTCTTTTACCTTTCATCACCATTCCATCAAGAGCCAAACAATACCAAAATACTAAATGTAATTTAATGCTTAACTTGTTTGCTGGCATGCTTCAGCTTACATTTTTTTTCCATATTCTCTTTAAAGGAAAATTAACCTACACTATTGCTATATCCATTATATTGATTACAACACAATATTATAAAGTAAGAAAATAAGAATGAATATTAACATAAAAAATACAATTATGCAAATATTATTCACATAAACCTTATGAAAATTAACAACCAAAAACAAATAGGGATAACTACAGTAAAGTTAAATATGAATATTATGATATATCAGAAATTATTTTCTATTTCTTACTAGTTTCATGCTAAGAGAAAAATAATTAATCACCCTCATAAACCCTTGATATGGCATCTGAGACAACATTATTATTACCGGGCTTATGAGCTATTGTAACCTGATAGCGAGAGAGAGCCAATGACCATCTCTGCAATCTGGCATTCTTCGGGATGCTTTCTGTAAGATATTTCAGAGGATTGTGATCTGTGAATAAATTTATGGAAGTTCCGTAAGTCCATGCTTCAAATTTACCAAGAGCTCATATCACAGCATATGCTTCTCTGTCAAATGTACTCCATTTAGTCTGCGCTAGAGTCTGTTCTGACTGGCGAAGGTTATAGGCATAGGATTTCTATCTGTGTCTCTCTGAAATAAACATACTCCAATGACAGTAACCGAAGCATCTGTGTGCAGTTCAAATTACTTATTTAAATCAGGGGTTGACAATGCAGTGACAGCACATAAACTTTCTTTTAATGAGATGAAAGCCTTTTCTGTCTCTTCAGACCAAAGGATATCATTTGGTACAGATTTTCTGGTCAGGTCTGTTAATGGCTTAGCAATGTTCGCATAATGAGGCACATATTCCCTAGAATAGTTAAACAGTCCTAATATCGATCTTAAGGCTTTTTTTGCTCTTGGCGATTTTAAGTTTTTGATTGCTACAATTTTATCCGGATCGGGCCCATGCTCTCCTGATCCAACCACATGACCTAAGTATTTTACTTTCGATCGAGCAAAGGTACATTTTGCTAAATTTGCGCTGTTTTAATGTTTCCAAAACCGTTCTTAGATGGTTCAAATGTTCTTCCCAACTAAATAAATAAATTATGATATCATCCAGGAAACTTGCAACAAAATCATTATGAGGTCTTAGGATCTGATTCATAATTTTCTGAAAAGTATCTGTAGCACCTGCAAGTCCAAATGGCATTACTTTTCACTGATACTGTCCCTTAAGTGAAACGAAACTTGTTAGTTCTTGACTATCTTGATCCAATGGAATTTCCCAATAACCTTTAAGGATGTCTAGAGTGGATAGATACTTTGCTGCACCAGCTTTGAATCGTAATTCTTCTGAATTTTGCATTGGAACTGAAGCTATTTTAGACTCAGAATTTAGTCCCCGATAATCGACACATAGTTGAATCGTTACATCTTTCTTTGCGACATATACAAGATGATAAACAATTTCTGCAGAAGATGGTTCTATCAAATCCTTGTTTAATAGTTCTTTTATTTGATTTTCCATCTGAGGTTTAAGTGATTCTGGCATTCGGTATATATGAGGCTGTTTCCTTTCGATTCTAGATTTTAATGTTATTTTATGAGGCGGTACCTTAGCTCGTTTCAATAAGGTTTAAAAATACTATTTTTTAACCAGAAACTATGTAAAAGATGAGATCCAATAATTTGTAATTTCTGTTTTGTATGTGTATTTCTTATGTAAAAGATAGGCTTAATACTAGAATTAACATATTTAAATTAATTTATTGACTCAGTTGTTTAACAATTAAAAATAATTTTCCAATTATTCTCATAGTATATAACCAAGGAAAAATAATGAGACAATTTTTTACTTTTCTTACAGGTTCAGAAAATGAAGAGGAAAGTGATTAAAGCATAATAATGTATATACATACAATTCTGGAGAAAGTAAAGGAATATTTAATATTGTACATATTTTATAAGGGAAAAAAAAAGCTTCACAAAACGTGATTAAAGATTTTGAAGACATGTATTTCACATGCATTTTAATAAGCTTGTAATTTGGAAACATTTCGAATGTATAAATTTATCTAAAAAAAATTAGTAGATTTTTTTTTAAAGTTAAAATTCCAAACAAAAATATTATGAATTTTGAAGACCGCAATATTTTAATTACATTTTACATAAATAAGATACTTGTTTGAATATATGCAGCAGTATTTATGTATCTGATAAAGGTGTTCACAAATTGTAAGTTTTTAGTTGCTGTATCGTAATTTATTCAATATATATTTATCATTTTAAACTCGTTTGTATATTTTATTCATCTAATCTGTTTCCACATGTTGACTCAAATAAAAATTTATTGATTGAAGTCAACTTCAATTTAATTGAAAAATTAAAGATTTGGGTGCTTTGATAATTATTTACTTTTGTCGAAGAAATGTTTACATTTCACAGTGGAATTTGGTAAATTATTTTAAAAAAAAAAAAAAAAAAAAAAAAAAAGGTTATTATATTGTCAATAAATATCAATGCCAATGAATAAAGATATGTTCTTAAGATGGTAGAATTCTTCAAATTGAATATTTCGTTTTTTCCCAGATATATTCTACCCCAAAATAAATAAATATAAATTATTAAATAAAAATGCAAAATATACAATGCTTTGTAACTGATTATACACAATGGAAATTCTAAGTTTCAATATATTAACTAACTACTCTTCTCATATAAGAATATATGATAAAACTTTCAGAACAGAACGATTTCAAATATAAATAAATTTTTTAGAAACTTTTACTTTATTTAAATACTAGTTCTTTACAAATTTTTAATATAAATTTTCATTTTCATGGAAATCTAATACAAGAACATCTTTACTCCCAATTCATTTTTTTTTCACAATACTCTTAAAAACATTTTTAAAATTAACATAATTTTTAATAAAAATCCTATTTTTATTATACATTTCTTTTTATTATTAATTAAATAATATATTTTTAGTGGAGCATTGAAATTAAACAATACATGTTATTTTAAACAAATACCTAGAATGTAAAAGAAAAAAACTTTCAAGATTTCCACCTTTCCAGCACAAGGGAGAGGGGAAGTGATATCAAATTATATAACGGGGCAGCTAGAGGGTGTGCTATCGTGACCCCCAATGTCTTCATAATTTAGAAACATTGATCAATCATACCTGCACACTTGGTCTGTAACTGAGAAATATCATTTCACTTAGAGGACATTGCGACCAAGACATTTAATGTACTCCAGCTGCTATTAGGAACACAACGTATCTTCGATTGGTGAGGTATTCGAAGTCGCTATCTTTTAATAACAAGGACGAGCGCCCTAGCCAACCATGACACAGCAGCTTCTAATGCATGATTTGGAATGCATTAGATACAGGTATTTATTTTTTATGAAAAGTGATTTAATATTTTAGGAAAAGTAAAAACTATGGAATTAAATTAAAGTGGAAAACATTTTAATTGTTTTTAATTCAATTTCAACTTTTTTTTTTTTTTTTACAGCTAAAGAATCTGATCAGCTCTTCAGTGAAATTTTTCCTGTGTAATTACAAAGGCTACCATATTTTTTCATAATAAAATATAAGACTATACAAAATTTTATCATTAAATAATAATTTTCTTTCATATTTTAACTACACAAATTTAACAAATTTTAAATTTATACATGTGATATAAAATTTCCTTGAAAAATATTAAATCAAATGTGTACATATCTGCCAAGATCTAAACATGAGATCCAAGATTTAATATTGGATACATATTCAATCATATTTTATTCACTATTCAGCTGTTTGCTTACATACATGTTTGCTTACATACTTGTTCTGCCTTATAAAGAAAAGTTGCCTTTTGCAAGCATATAAATAAAAGAATTCATATTATTTAAGCTCATGTTCAATCATAAAACTTACATATATTCCTGTAAAATCCAAAATATTATTTTGTTGTTACAATTGACATTTAAGCAAGAGATTTCAATATAGTATATAATTTTAAATATAAAACTTGCTTCAATTCCTATATTGTATTTGATGTTATATTTTTAATTGTATTATACGAACAAAATTGTGTAATTTTATAATTATGTGTATTCATAACCAAAAAGTTAGTTTACAATAAAACAAAAATTACTCATTTTAAACATCAGATATATTTATCAGTGTGTCAAAAGTGAAATTTATAATGAAATTATTGCAATCCCTATTGCCGGTGCACAAAAATTAATCTACTAATCTTCTTTCTCTAAGTTTATAAATATATGGGATTGAATGCATCACCAGAGGGCCATATATATCATGTTCTCCACTAAGCATACAGAGAGAAAGAGAGAGGGAAAGAACTATGAGGAGAGAAAACGATGAGAAAAACCACGATGACATGAATTGATATTGGTCTAATTTCGAATTACTAAGATGTTAGATTAGGCTATGTGATTTGATATTCATTTGTAAATATGTAAATAGCTTTTTTTATTATTTCAAAACCATAATCAAATCATTTAAACTTAATGTGTTATTATTTCCTGACAATGAAGCACAACAGAACCTATATATATTATAAAGAAGATTTTTTAATGTTATAATTTATTATTATGGTATTAAATTTCTAGTTTATGCAAAACTTAACATATCCTCTTCATGGAAGAAAGAAAAAAGTGGTTGGCAATGGAAAATTTTTTTCAATGGAGGAAAATAAATTTTTATTTTCAATTTAGTTTGCAGAGTACAATAATTAATTTGTGTGTGATAAATCTTAGAAAATTTTATTTCTTGTATTGTAATATATTTATAAATGAATATAGTAGTAATATTTCTTCAAATATAATTACATAAAAAAAAAAAAAAACATCCTTACGAGCATATATTTAAAAAACACATTCGTTACTAAAACCTTTAAACAGAAAATTTATTTTTTATACAAATCTTTACAAGGTTTTTTAGCAAAATATTATTTAAATGAAAAATGTTTTTAAATAAAAATAATTTCACTGTATCTTGTTAATAATGATAATGTTTCTAGGTTTAGATGCAATTTTTTATGAGTCTTTCACTCCCAACAATATTTTCACAATTGTTTGCACCATCTGGTTGTGAACTGAAAATTGCAACTGGCCTTTTTGATGTTGCACTCATGTAACCTAGAACCATGGTTTTTGTATTGTGAGCCCAAGCAAGTTCACAATAGTTTTCAGGTATAAAATGTTTCAGTATAAGAACTCCAGCTAGCTTTTTGTCATCATTTTTTAAAAGTGGGTTTTCCACAAACTTTTTTTTCAGCACATTAGGAACAGTTGATATGCTATTTGCATCATTATAAACCATCTGAGAGCATTCTCGAGCAAATAATGTTTTGATGAGGTATTCACCAACACCTGTAGTGCTGCAAGCAATACTTGGTTTATCACATTCAGAAGAATTTTCAGCCCAGCAGCCAGATCCATAGACAGCAGCTTGTCCAATTCTACCAGCATGTTTCAGCATTAGTCCACCACTGGAAACAGCACTGGCTACATTTCCACAGGAATCTACACAAACAGCTCCAACAGTATCTAGTAAACTACTATTTTTGATTGATTTAGAACTCTTAGAAACTAGTGAATAGTTATCTTTTTTATCAGTCATGGTAATTTTTCTAAGCCTAGCCAAATATTTGACTTGCAAAACTGCAGTATTTTCAGTTACAAGGCACTTGTTGTCAATGTATTTGAAACCCTGTTCAAGAGCCCACTTGTTAGCACCTGGCCCAACAAGTGTACAGGGTGGAATTCGACCACCAGATAATAAACCTTCCTGCTGCTTCTCAAGAACCATTTGGGCAACTTTTATTGGATTTTTAATATTCGATAGAGCACCAACAGAACCAAAATTTAAACTCTTTCCATCCATAATAGAAGCATCACATTCAACAATACCATCCAATGTTAAATGGGATCCAATTCCAGCATTTGTTAATGGGCAATCTTCAAGGACTGATACTGCTTCTGCAACAACTTCAATAGCACTCAAACCATCTCTTAATTTTTTAACAGCTGCAATACATGCCTTTTTGCAAGTTTTATAATATTCTGGTTTTAGACTTTCGGTGTGATAACCAGCTCCCACATGAACAGCAATAACTCCAGACATCTTATAAGGAAAACCACGTCCTTAAATTAAAGGAAAAAATAAGATATAAAATAATATTATGTGTGCATTGATTACAATCTAAATACAATAACTTGCTTAGTTAAAGTTGTTTATCTTGGTACATTAATTAGTTGATGACCATTTCCAAATTAATTAGTTATATATTTATGTGAATGTTAATACATAGATAAAAGCAACATTACAAGAAATTTTCATTAGAGCCTTTCTTAGTCAACATACATGGAAATAAATAAGCACATAAATTATTAATTTAGAGAAAGGAAATATTTCAATAATGCTTCAAATGATAGAAAATAACAGTAGCTAATCAAAAATTACAATAAAAAATATTTAGTGACCATATTAAATTTTATTAACTGAATGAGTAATCAAATTCAACCACCACATTTTAAATAATATAAATCATTTAGGACAAATGTTATCTAAAAATGTTAAGCTTCTTTCTTAATAATATGCTTTTAATAGAAATATTGCTTTCTCTATATGAGAAAGATAAATTTTTAATAAATAAATTCAAATAATAAAGTATTAAAATATGATTCAATTTTTTTAAAATATAAGTTTATATTTGAATTTGCTAACAATTTTTTCAGAAAACCTTTTAGACAATAAGCAAGTAATTATTATCAGATACAATTACAAATACATGTATATGTGTTACTGGAAATGATGAAATTTTAAAATTCATTGTGTAATAGTTAATGAAAGATGTGAAATATCTGGTTATTATTATAAATTCAAATTATTGGCAATAATATTAGGAGGCACAAATAAGAGAGTTTTAGTAAAGATTAAAATAATAAATTCATGAAATATTAACAAAAACAAAACAAAAAAAAAAAAAAAAGAAAAGAAAAAAAGAGTCAAAATTTTTCACTAAATGCTTATGGAAAGATGAAAGAAATATGGCATATATTTGTTATGATCTGAAACATTTGTTTTTTCTCAGTATCATAAGATTTGTTTGTACATGTAATATTTTAACTGATATTTTAATAATAATTGTTATTGTGGAGTTTTTTTAAAAGAAATTACAAAAATTAATTGTAAGTAAATAAAGAAATTTTTTTTTTTTTTTTGCTTATAAAAGGGATTTAAAATATTTTCTGAAAATATTTCCTCAAAGAATAAAATTGCAATATATCTTTGGATCATACAATTAAAACACTTTGTCATTTTTAAAATAAATGAGGAAGAGAAATTATATCATTAAATCAGGAGAAACAAATATATTTTGTCACCAATATTATCTGTTTAGTAAATCAAGATTCACAATAAAATAGTTTGTAGAGGAAAAAAGCACACGCTTAACGAATTGCAAGTTAAACATAATATAGCAAAAGAAATTAGAATGTTGTATTTAAATTCAAGTTAAATGTAACACGACGCATTTAGCACAGGTATTGCAGAAGGCAATAGAGAACAGCTTAACCCTTTAAGGTGCATTACCCTTTAAAGTTGAAATATTAACAAGAAAATTGTAGGTTTTCTATTTAGGCCTTTACGAATATAAATTGAAAATTTTGTAAAGATTGCATGTACCATTTCAATTTTGTAAGTATTCTATCACATGGAGCACTGCACCGCAAAGATCATAAAAAGCAAGCATTGCAGTGAAGCCTAGATATGCATGTTTTTACACATGAATGAAAAAACAATGCCTTACACCTGTGTAGTAGATTTAACGTGGTCCAGTGTGTATCACAAGAAGGCCTGCTACTCTACACCAAAAAAAGTAAAACAAAATAAAGATTTCTGTATAAATTTTTTGGTTATCCAAGTAAGGTTTTGGGCTGCATAGAAGAGTCTGGTTGAGATAACTCATCGTTATCATTTTCACTGGCATCTGACACAACATTATCAAACTGAGATTGATAAAGGGGTTTCGGAACATATTTCTCTGCATCACTATTCATTTGTTCTGATTCCCTAAGACAGGGCAATTTTTTAAGCATTTTTATTGCTTCAGACGGATTAAGACCTCTACATGCCATTCATTTACAATTAAAAAAATTAACTAGAAATTAAAATTATATTCATAAAAAGTAAATTAAACATATTTAAATTCAGAAATATATATACACAATATTATAAAATGAATAGCAGCAAAAAGGAAAATCAAGAACATAAAATTAATGCTTCTCTAACTAAAGATTTGAACTAAATGTGTGTGATATAATCCTATACCACACTGAAGCTTTTCAATTCAAGAGGCCAATAAGGGTGCATAAATATTATCTATATAAGTAATTCTTCTTCATAAATTCAGGGGTAGGAGTACAGAAATTTTTTTTCAGGACACTATTTTTAAGAAATATCAGGACATATTTCAAATAATTAAACAAAACTAATGTTACTTTTACATATTAATTTCTGTTTTATGAATAAAACACATTTTAGAAAGGAATAAACTATTTAATAAATTCTGAGTTTTTTAATTTTTAATACAACAATATGAAAAATGATACAGAAATTTGAACTTTCTATACTGAACATTTTTTGAAAATTAACAAGTTACATGATGAATGCTTTAAATTAATTAATTTATGTATAATTGTATAATGTTCATTTTGAACTGGATTAGCATTTAATTCCGATAATTTAATACTGCACTTTTATAACCTATCATTCACAGATGCAATCTCTGCATTAGCAGCAGACAGTATCATTTGTCCAACTTTCACATAACTCATATTATCATCACTGATAGCACATGCTATTTTTTTAGTTGCATCATCCAAAAGTTTTTGAGCTATACACTGATTATCAAGCAAATTTTTCTTTTCTTTTTTAAGTTCATTAATTTTTTCTAATAGGTGCGATTGTTTAAACTTTTTTTCACAAGTAGCTTTTACTTCTTCCTCATCCTTTATTTTCTTCTCTAATTGTGTTACATCTTTTGATTTTTTTTATATATGATGCATATTCTGCATGAGATTTCTGAATATAATGCATCATTTCTTTGGTATATGGAATGAAGGAAACAGAATTGCCTTGCATTCGAATAACATCATGACAAATCTGTAAACTTTGAACAATTCCGATAAAGAAGCTCTCTTTTTTGTCACAACAGAACAGTTGAAAAACCTCTTTCTGGTTGGGAATTTACATTCAATAACTACAGACATGCTTTAACCACTCTAGAAAGAGTAGTATATTTTATATAACCACTAGCATCTTTTATAATGAAAACCACATTCCAATATTTACAGATATTTTGATCATTATCATAATCATTCACAATCAAAGTCGCATCTTCACACATGTAAAGAATCCACTCTTTATTCATCTTATCAAAATCTGAAGAAGTTTTATTAACAAGAGAAATATGTTGAATTAATTTGCTAAATGAACTCCTAGACTCTTCCTTTTATCTATTATAAGGAGACAAACACTGGAGATCTTTGAGTAAAGGATTTGTTATAGGAAGTTTTTGAAGCAAATGCTTTGAAGTTGCTATGTAGCAGCTTCTGACACTTTGTAGAAATGTTGTTTTATCAGTAAGCTCTTCTAGTATTGCTGTTGCACCATGACCTATTTCTATCTTGTTAAAATTTAACCAATTTTTTCCTGAATCAACATTAATTTGTAGCAACTTTACTTCATTTTTTTCACAGATTTCTTCTGGGTTTAAAAATTTAAACATAATACTGCGAACAAGTTCATTTAACTTACTTTACATCACATGTACTAAAGGTTCAACTTTTTGCATTAGAAGTAAATACAGTTCAAAAGTTTTTAAAAAAATGAAACAAAATGCAGATATGACTGAGTCTTAGGGTCTTTCAAATGTTTTGTAATCCGAAGATGTCTATCAGAAAGAGGAGATTTCGACTCTATAGGTACTTTAACAATGAAATATTCCTTTAGAACATCATATTGCTCAACAATTCTCTCACAAACTGAGCCCAAAGTTAACCAATGGCTCTCGACAAGACGAAGGAAACTATGTCTAACTAAAGTTTCTTCCAGTATTTCTAACTGTAAGGAATGATAATCTTCCCTTCTTGCAGGAGATAGTTCGAAAAATTTATGAATATCTATAGCAAATCCATCAATATTACAATCAATTTTATCAATACCCTTACGTAGTACCCAACTCAATTAGTACTGGTAAACTTTGCTTACTCAGTTCACTATTTATTTTCTTTAAAACAGCTAAATTAACTCTTGGTCCATCAATTGACAACTGCATTAATTTTTCTAAATTCAAACCATTATTTTGAATAAAACTTAATAAAATTTTTAAAATTTTTTTGGCTTCAGCATGCCCTAAAAAATGTGATTCGAGGTAGCAAATGACATTTTTATCTTTTACCAGACCAGTATGAGATGTAAATATCCAACTGTTTCTTTATTTGTTTTGTAGTAGTTTCATTGAAATGTAAAACAAAATATGAAATGCCGATGTCCCGAAACAAAAGAGCTTTGAAATACGGACCTAATCCAAAATTAATCATATACCTGACTTTTTTATCAGATAATTTGAGATTTTTTGCTATGGAGGAATCAGCAAAAATTTCTTAGTAAATTTTAGCGAAATCATTCAAAGATGAAAAAGAATAATTATTTTTTATTGCCATAAAAACTAAAATGGTTTCAGCTTTACTGGTTTTCTCTGATGTCGTTTTGGGAAGCCATGATTTGTTATTCACTACTACAGTCAATGTCGAGGTTTCAGATGAAGTTGATGATTTGATAGTAAATAGTGTTTGATTCTCATAACAGTTTACAGCTTTTTTGTGTCTGAATCCATCTGCATGAGCAAGAACTTGTCTAAAACCCATATTTAAAACACTGAATTTGCTTTTGCATGCAAAGCACTCTGTAGAATGAGCATTGTCAACACTTCAGCACCAGGTCTTGATTAGGCATTTATTCCCCTCTTTCAGTTCCAACCATTTTTCGAACAATTTCATTTTCCTTGGCATTTTTAAAAGAAAATTAATTTTTTTCAAGAAATAAAATTCTGAGCTTGCTAATAAACATTCTTTAAAACACCCATCAAAATCTTTCAATATGGTGCGATAAGCATTTCACGCATGCGCATAAACGTAGGCGAATAATTCTCACAATTTCACTATCATTGTAAATAGTTGTGCACTACTAAAACCAGAATCTTTGTCTGTAAAGTCAGAAAATATAATATAATGCTAAACCCAAATCTAAATTTGTTGGACGTCAGACATTCGTGAGCAATGGCTGAAAACAAGGCGAAGATGAATGTATGACAACCCTATTTCCAGTTTGAAATGGAACAAAAAAGGGAGGAAATTTTCTCTTTCTTCTTGCAAAAGTATAAAGAAAAAAATTTTAAATGAGCATACTTGATATCAAAAAACAAATAAGCACACTTGGTATCAAAAAATAATTTATTTTCTCTAATACTTTTAATTTTTAGCAAAAGAACAATATAATGAAGGTTTTATACTGATAAAAATTTAAAAAGGTTATCTTAATTAGTGAAATATTTCCTTCACTGCTGATTTAAATACATTCTATTATAATAAATATATCAATTTGCCATGTACTATCTGTAATCAATAAATAAAAGAAATATTCACAAAAAAAATTAGCAAACGAACTTAACATTATTTGCAATCATTTTCCAGACAATTTTTGCACCGAACTCTATTAGACTGATATTTTAAACTAACAAAAAGATCTATAATTTCTGAATAAGAAAAATAGAATTTATTTTGATAGTTGCCCTAAGGCTCAGTTGTTATGCACAAGAGTTTATTTGACTGGGACCTACCATTTTAAATAAATTCCAAACGACTAAAATCATTTGCGTTATAAATGGTACTAGAACACATGAATTATAGTTATCGTTCGGATCATTGCACTGGCAAACCAACAAATTAGGTTTTGGAGCCATAAGCATGAATTCTATAAGCTGAATTTATTATTTTAGAAATATGCAATTAAAACATTACGTTTAGGTGAAGTATAAGAAATATACATTTTGCATAGATGAATAATTTATAGAAACTAAAACTTTTAAACAGAATTAAAAATATGTAAGAGATTTATAAGCCCATCAATAACATAATTACCTCCTTGACTTTGATAAAAAGAAATTAATTAATTCTGTAATAACGGGAGATAGGAATTGTGTTTCTGCCTGTATATGCATAGTTAGCGCTCTTTTAAGAAATTTTGGTATGCAATGCTTTGAAATACATGAATAATTTACGAAACATTTCTTCGAAATACACCTCACTATGGACATTAATATGCTTTGGGACGAATTTTCGTTTTTAG